>PQXL01000122.1:0-84341 GCA_004916875.1 Botrytis galanthina
TACTATGGTTCACACTGTTGTAATATTGCTTGAGGTTCTAAAAGCTAGGGCTACGATACGTTTATACTATAGTGCCGAGGCACTAGCGCAAGCGCTAGTACTGTCACATGATCCCTGTCCCGACAAGATCTTTTTTATATTTATATTGATTTTGATTATTTATATTAATTTGAATATTTATATGGATTTAATTATTGATTGCTATTTATTTCATATGGTGATAGTGATGGTGATGGTGAAGAAGAAGAAGAAGAAGAAGAAGAAGAAGAAGAAGAAGAAGAAGAAGAAGAAGAAGAAGTTCCTTTCTTTCTTCTTTCTTCTTTCAACTCTAACTTTCATTTTTACTCTTATTCTCACTTCTCCTTTCTACCTCCTACCTGTCTATTGCATCACATTATATCACATCACATTACACCTCCCAGAATACAAAGAAACCCCAACCCTCATTTTTTCAACCCCTCAATTCCGCATAAAAGAAGACCTATCATTCATTTTCTCCAAATCCAAATCCAAATCCAAATCCAAATCAATATCCAAATCAATATTCAAATCAATATCCATATCTAAATTCAAATCAAAATCAAATTCAAACCCACAGTACAATCCCTCAGCTCAGCCCAACTCAGCTAAAGAATTTCTCTCCAATAATCTTGGAATTATGAGATTCACATAAATTCACTTAAAATACTCCAGTTTTAAAAATTTAAAACTTCAACACTTTAACACTACTATATTTCCATACTTCCATACTCATTATTTCATACTTTCATACTTCCATACTTCAAGTATAAATCACCTACCTATCTATTCATACAAACCAATCCATACAAACCAAATCAAACCAAACCAAACCATTATATACATACATACATATATACATTCATTCCATCTCCCATCTCCCATCTCCCATCTCCCATCTCCCATCTCCCATTCAAATTCTCAAAAAATCTACCTACCTACCTACCTACCTACCTACCTACTCAACCACTAAAACCCAACCACTAAAACCTAAAACCAAACCCATAACCCCCCTCCAAACCAGCGCTAGCGCACGCAAACAAAAATTAGCGAGAGAAAAAAAAACAACTAATAATTACCTACCTATATACCTACCTAATATACCTACCTAATATAACATAATATAATATATCTACCTAATATAACATAACATAATATAACATAACATAATATAACATAACACAATACAATACAGGGAGGGATATGAATATATTAATCTTCATTATGAAAATACGAGAGAGAGAGAGAGAGAGAGAGAGAGAGAGAGAGAGAAATGAATAATAAACAGATAGTAAAGCAAGACACAGTAGTAAAGTGCACGTATGTATATAGGCATATATGTATCTATATATATATATAATAAATTGATTTCAATCTACCCAGGTATTTTCAATTCAATTCATTACTCTACGAAATGCTTGCTCATTTGGTATATCCATACATCCATACATCCATCCATACATCCCCCTTCATAATATATTCAACAAACTTCCAAAACACAAAGAATTCCTCACCAATCGCTCAAGCTATGTGTGCAACAAAGTGCACTCTATTCAACATGTCAAAATCTCGTTTCCTAACGCCCTATCAAAAAAAATAAAAAAAATAGCCCAATCTTCAAACGCCTATCAATGAACGATGCAAGCATAAATACTCCGAAAAACACCCTTCCCGCCCTCCATGTACCTGTATCTTTAATATAGTCAAGTTCACCCAATTCAATGATTGTATCCCTCGCCAACCATCCCAATCCGTCCATTCCTCAATATACAGATATGCATGCGACTGCACTTCCCGACTACCCTTCCATTAATCCAACCATGAGACAAAAGTAAGAAGTATTCCCTATCCCTGTTACTAGCCGTATAGCTGTATTCTATGCCACGCGCGCTTGCAAGTATGCATTCACTTTTTTGCTTTTAGTGCGAGTAAAGTAGTAAACCAATTCCGTAACTCCATCCCAAATGCAACGCGACTTAAAGCAAGCAATGATCGCACAAATAAACCATGTGCAAAGTACTAAATCTGAATTCAAAAACTCAAGATTCCATTTCAAACAACCCATTGTCCAACTCAAACATCTTCTCATTACCCAACGGTCCCAAATCAGGCAGTAAGCCCCCATCCTTACTGCGTTTGTAAGATATACGTTTGGGTTTAAGTTGAGTAGTATCTTCCCTTTCCTCCAATCCAAACATATTTTCACTGCCCAAAGAAGGTAAATCAGGCAGTAGACCTCCATCCTTACTACGTTTGTAATGTATACGTTTGAATTGAATATTCTCCTTTTCGTCCACGGGCCTCTCGTTTTCCATTTCCATAGGATTGATTACCTCTGCTAATGGCGTCATGCCAGAAAATCGATCATTTGTGATTTCGACTGGATTTCCCAGTTCAATCTTAGGCGTCGTGTTGCTTAAAACCTGTTCTAAAATTCCTCGGTCACTCATCGCTGTGGTAGGACGCATGGCATGTTCGCCTATAATTTCAACAGGATCGTATCCCTCCACGCCCATAGCTATGTTTCTGTTTCTTTCCAAGAACATAGATAATCGCCCAATCTCCGTATTCCACTTCTCGGCCAAGACCTTTACCACCTGATCGACATCTTGAGGGGTCAATTCTTGTTTTATAGGCTTCTCAACCCCAACCCCAAAGGTTTTCAATGTTCGCTTCACTGAACTCTTTACGTGGTGGTTTTCGCGACCTGAAGAGCTCGTGGCACGGCGTGTATCCCTCATACTGGCACTCATTCGTTTCATAGCAATATCTTGATCGTCTTGCATATAGGGAACTTCAAGAACAGTGTGGTTTTTTGCAATAGCATTGACGAGTATGGTGAATCCTTGAAGATTGATATCGTTGTGTTCACAGAAGATATGGGTCAAGCCCCTATTCTCTTCCAAAACAGAGGAGAGGGTATTCGCTCCTTCCAGGCCTAAGTTTTGGTACTCTATACGAAGAGATTTCAAAGTATTATTCTTTTTGAGACCGGTCAACGCCTGATTCAAGCCTATTCCGAATCGAGTAACCTCCAGATGTGCCTGTTCTCCAGAAATATCCAAGTCCTCAAGTGTGGTGTTTTCAGCGAAAACTCTCTGCATGGTTTCACATGTCTCCGGACTTGCATCATATGGAAGAGACGCTTTCGAAATATCCAGGACCTGAATCGTAGTATTGGTGCGCAGGGCTTCCAGTAATCGCTTGAAGTAATCCTCTTTTGTAAATTCGATCATCCGAACCACGAGTTTGGTGGGAGTGAAATTTTCTTGAATCGCTTTCACAAAATCACTTATCCCCTTCTCAAGTCGGTTGGCACTTACGTGAAGCTCCAAATCACGAGGTTGACCAGCGACTCGAGTCATAGCTCTCATGAGAAGAGCAACATGCGATCCACTCAAATTGCACTGATCCATCTGTAAGGTGCGAAGTTGATCTGACATATCACTTGTGAGATAGGCAGATATTGTGTCCAAAGTTTGATCGTTGACCTATCAAGTCAGCAAGAAGTTTCAGAACAGGAGTAGCACACTTACAGGAATGCCATTCAGAATCAGCTCCTCCAATCTCCAAGAGAGCATAACTTCTGGAACAAAAAGTGGTTGATCACCAGATGTACGAGTGATCATGGAAAGGTCGAGCTTGCGGACGTGCGAGAAACGACTCATGGATACTTGAAATCTTTCGAGAAGAATTCTCCCGGGGTTGTTAGATATATTAATGCACTCTAGTGTTTGGTTTTGTCGCTCCAAATGAGTCAGAAGTTGCATTATCCCTCGATCACTAAGTCCACAGCGCGAGCACTCGATCGCCCTAATCTCAGCCTTTGGATTGTTCAGCGCAGGAATCATCGCATCAAGATCTGTTTCTCCCAACTCAATTCCGTTCAGAACAATCCAATTAACATTGGTCAATTGCGCGCGGCACAATGGCATCAATGCTGCAGTAATTTCACAACCCGGATCTTTCTGTAGAACGCCCCCTTCATCATCAAAAGTATCTCGCGGTCTTCTTCTGGGAAGAGCATTACTGAAATCTACCTTTCGAAGCTGTAGTGACTTCAGAGCAAGTGCTTGAACTTCTTGGTATAATAGTGATCCATCCTGTGGCTTCATGGTGAAGTAGGTATCTATCGCGATCCCTACTCGAGTAGTCCAAGCTACGTGATCTATACCGTAGGAATCCACAATACCATGCATGCAATGAAGATCAATATCTGCAAAAGAAATTGAGCGAAAAGATTCGTTATATCGTAAAGACCTAAAGATAGCAAGCAGTTCGTAAATCGTATATTTAGCCGTCATGGCAGGAGGGTAGAGACGAAATTCTGGAGCATCCTCAACGTTCCAATCAACTGCATATTTTATGTTCACGGGATTACACTAGGTACGTCAGCCAGATAGATGGCGCAAGCCAACACGCAGTATCTTACATTATAGGCCATGCAATAAGCAACCAAGGTTCTATCAAAACACCCATACTCCTCTTCTTCGTGGACTAGAGGGATATCGCCAGACTCCAATAGACGCATGGGCCCGTTGAACGTGAAGTTATAGTCCAGCCATGCTGGTTTGAGATACTGTATGGCTTGGAAGATGACCACCGCAATATCGTGGGTGGCTGAAGCTGCTAACTCGAGCATCTTGGCTTGTTGAAGTGGGGTTCTACGCTTGGATTAGTCTCTATCTCTGCGTTTGCAATTATTGTCAAGATGCACAATCACTGGATATAAGGGCTATCTAGATACATGTAGGCGTTTAGACCTGCATTCTTATGACGGCACAAAGCGAATATAGAAATAATCTCAGACATGATGGGCTGCAATTGCCATGCTGGGACAGACAATGGCACTCGCAACCGTCAAATGTCACACATGGATTTCTCAAACCACGCGACGAACTCTGCACAAGAAGGCGAACATGAAGTACACTAGGAGATCTAAACTAACCTGAATGCGAGCTCGAATCGATCATCAGAATACTGCACGTTCATTGCAACAAGGGATACAAGGCCGTACGAATTTCGACTTGATTTTGGATGAAAAAGGGCACCGGAAGGCAGGCTAAAATCGGGTAGGGGTATCAGATGCAATCGATTTATACCAATAACCATATAAAACACTGATGATCCAAGTTTTTGAAGATCGTCCGATGAGGAGCGCGCGCTCTTTGCCAATGGAGCTCGTTTGACCACTCTGAATACCTGGAAATGGTTCGAATCGTAGTCATCAACTCCCTCCAGGGTCTGAACGAGGTATCGGACAACTCGTTCGGGGTATGGCTCCGGCATCATGAGTCTGGCTTTCTGCGCAGCCGCTCTTATTGAAGTGGACCATAGATCTGCATCCTTTGGGTCATGTAACATCAGCTGAATGGATCCTACTCCATGGTAATCCTCGTCTAAAAACACGACCTCGGTTGTGAAAAATGGCCGCCCATCCTCCATCTTGTAGACTGTGACAACCTGACCTAACGGGATTCTATTTTCGCCCTCTGTTGATGCATGCGAAGCTTGAGACTGCACTTCTTGTAGCGACCCTATTGAGGCAGTGGATGACTGGCGATGAGATTGACGCAAGTGCGCCGGCTGTATATTTGGAAATGCCTCGATCGCTCGCGCCATGCTCTTGAATCGTGTCAAGTGCGTATCCGTCAGGACCAGGTATTCCTTTTTCTTTCTAAACATCGAAGTCGTCGTCTGCACTTCGCCATGGTGAAGGATCGAAACGGCACTACTCGCATTGAGAATGCCCGCGGCAAGATAGTGATACTCCTCTTCCGGAGATTCAGGAGCGGTGCCTGTAACCTCCTTATCCTCATCCACATCGGTCATGGACCTTCTCCCCAAGGAGCCGAAGAGTGAAGTTGGTCTGCCTTTTTGTAGTGTACGAGGTCGCAGTTTTGGTGAATGGGCGTCGGCTTTAGTCGGACTATGGCTTGTATTTTCTGTATCGATGTACATTGAAGGCGTCAGACTGCCAAATATCGAACTCCTCTTGCCCAGCTTCTTCTTGTCCTTCTGCTCCTTGTCGTTCGTGTTGCCATTGTTGATGTCGGTGTTGATATGCGCGAGATTGGAAAATGATGCTCTGGAAAGGAGACTTAAACTCTTTCGCCGAGATTCTTTGGGCGCCATCTCATAACTTTTCTTACGACGGGAAAAACTCTTGCTAAGCTGGACTGCAGAGCCCAATGTGAATGATTAGGTTCTTCAGGAACATTCATGCGGCAGAGGTTGAGGGTTTTAAAGTATATGGAGTTTAGTAGGAAATTTCACCGGATTAAGCTACGATAGCTGCAAATGTATAGCTGGAGAGAGAGGTATGCTTGGTGGATGAGCATCTGATGAAAGCGGAATTGCGAATTAATGAAGATCTGAAAGTGAAACAAAAATAGACAATTGAAGAGAATGAATGTATGGAATAGGAAGATGAAAAGTCAAAAAGGAAAAGGAAAAAGGTAGAAAAAAGGTGTACTGTTTGCAGTGAATTAATTAAAGTTAAGGACGAGAAATTGAGCTTAAAATGAATTAATTGATCGACTATAGAATTATATATTATGTACCGAGTTGGGGTGTGTATGGGAGGTATGGGAGGTATGGGAGGTATGGGAGGTATGGGATGGATATATGAAGGTATGGATGAGATGTATGGATGAGATGTATGGATGAGATGTATGGATGAGATGTATGGATGAGATGTATGGATGTATGGTATGGATGTATGAATGTATGGTATGGATGTATGAATGGATGGGATGTATGGATGAGATGTATGGATGAGATGTATGGATCTATCCATATGGATGATAACGGGAACCAGCAAAGAATGGCGAATGGCTCGCCCTCGTTCTATTTTGGTGGGGAGGAGAATGGCGTTGGGTGCGGCTTGATAAAATGATTGAGATGATTTATAATTTATCAAAGCCGAATTATAAATGATAGATGATGGATTGTAAGCAAGCAATGAAGCAATGAAAGAATGAAAGAATGGTAAATTGATAAATCAGAAATGAAGAGCGAGATAGGTACTAGGTAGGTAGAGAGGTAGGTAGAGAGATACCTAGATAGGTAGGTAGATAGATACCTAGATAACAAATCAACTGTACCTCTTCATAAGTACATATCCCTCCGTTAGTAATTCCCTATTACCTCCCTATCTACCTACCTACCTACCTCCCTATCTACCTACTACTGAGAACCTCTTCCAACATTCGCTTGGCAAAAGAGAAGTCTGGTGGTTCGGTGTTTGATTGTTTGCGTGGTCCACGGGTATCCATAATATCCATAGTACCTACATACCTAGCCATAGCCACAGCCACAACCGGTAGCAGCGACCACCATAGCGAGGTACCTCCTTAACAATTGATATCAAGAAAAGGGTGAGAATGGCCGGGTGCAGTGCATGCAACGAACCCAGTGTGCTGTCCTGTCTTGTGCTGCCTTGTGCTTGGGCTCTTGTTGCGGGAGCGGGACATCCAACCCTGTGTACCTTGTTTGTGCATTTTCTGCTTTATCTGGCCCCGTCTGTCTGTACTAATCCATCATCTATTTTGTACTTGATTGCATTGTATTTTATTGTACTTGATATGTGTACTTGATGTGTGTACTTGATGTGTGTACTTGATGTGTGTACTTGATGTGTGTACTTGATGTGTGTACTTACTATGTGTACTTACTATGTGTACTTACTATGTATACTTACTGTGTGTACTGTCCCCATCTACTCTACGCTCATTAATAAACTACCATGCATTTGTCTGCGAGCATCCTCATTTGCATCCTCGAAATCACAAAATGCTTTTCGAATCCCCAGCATCGTGAACCTTACTGGCTATGCTATGCTATGCTATGCTATACTCCGCAGTCAAGCTCAAATCAGCAACAGGAGTTATTTCCCCTGGTCCATCGGAGTGATCTGGTTGGTGATGAGCAATACCTCTCTATAAATGTCCATGTTAAAGAGGCGCCAGCATAAACTGGGTCATGCAATCATTTTACCGTATGCTCCAGCTGTCTTGCGGTATGATCGTCGCTCACCTATCGTACATCAAAATCGCAATATGCTAAAGGCCTATAATGTCCTAATTCAACCTTCGGCGTCGGATCATTCCATCTCTTCAAAACTTAGATTCCTCATGCGGAGTAAACACGCTTCAATGCCTCCAATCTCCTCATTTAGCTTTGTTGGTCTAATGACCTCTCAGACGTGAATACTCAGAGTATAGAAAGAAACATGTTTTGCTGTTGGTTTGTTTTCATCAATCGAGTGAGTGCTACGAGTATCGAGCCTCTCCCGAAATACGAGCCATCTTGGTTACGCTGCATCACACCCTACATCCGTCCATTCGTATAAAGATTAGCATTGATGCTGCGGTTGGCTCTGATTTGGTGAATCGTGTCAGAGGATCTCAGGGCCTGCTATCCCCTGCAGCTTCATCTAAATCATCGTGTTATACACAGCTTATGCTGTACAGTGCTTTTCGGTACCTTACTGTAGTGTCAGGGACGAAAGGGATGATCTTGATTTCGTCTCATCTTTTCAAAACAGCTACCAAATTATATTCCCAACATCAAATTTCATCAGATCTGCATAACCCTACGAAAGTGGCTTGTTTTACCTCCTCAAACATCGGAGAATATTCGAGAGAGATTAAATCCTCCGGGATGTGTTCACTGTTCAGCCTTGTTGTCCATAATTACCCAATTACTAGCTATCACCACTGTCAAGGGGTCCAACAACCGCAGACCCCTTGACAGCATATCCGCCTTCCTTCCCTTCAATCCACACTTCGTATTTGCTGCTTTTGTCGGCACTCTTCCCCACACAGACTCTTAGTTCTTCATTTGCGTAAAGTGGAGCCAAGTTTCTGTAATTGAACTTTTTTATCATCTCACCAGGCTGAAGTTGTGATCGCAAGACGGAGAACATGAGCACCAATGAAAGGGGTCCATGAAGGAGGAGATTCCTATATCCTTCAGACTCCCGGCAGTATTGAGGATCCAGATGTATCGCGTGAGCATTAAATGTCAGGGCCGAAAATCTAAATAAAAGGGATTGTGTAGGTGTCATTCGCACATCAAAGTCTGGTTTACGCGTGGCTATAAGCTTGGTTAATGGGACGAAGAAATCCTTGGGCAACAGTGTGGAAATAGCTTACGCCTCAAGATCTTTGGAAGCCTAGCGCAATCCTCTTTGGCAGTAGTTGTGTCTTTCTCCCGCATGAAGACGATATTCCGCGTCTCCACTAAGGATGCTTGCCCGATGTCGTCGTTATTATCGACATGGTGACGTTGTAGTAATTGTTGATCGGCCATGTAATTTCGATCACTTACAGAGCACTTTCCTGGAGCAATTGCGCTGCTCTTTGCATCTGAATCCATCCGCAGTTCGTCTCCGGTATCAGCGAGGCCAACCCGTCTCTCAATGTTTACATACACTTTCTCGTCGCCTTCACGACCTTTGACCGAAACGTCCACGATTCGTTCTATACAAGCTGCTCGCATGTTACCAAGACAAAGTTGCTCTCCACTCGTAGTATTGAAAACCAGAGACCCACCAGCCCACATGCGGCGCGCAAATGGCGGCCCTGGGGACTGCAGAGGATCTGTGCCATCTGGAAGTAGAGCACTGTGAGGAATTTGCGGAGAGAAATAGACTAGATGATGCGACTGGGGGAGCAGTGCTGCATCACTACACTCATTTCCGAGTGTCGTAGTGAATGGAAGGGTGAGGTCTTGGAGTTTGAAATTATCAGGGTAGCATGTAGGTGGAAGGAAATCCGCTAGAGATATGTTTAAGAGATGAGAAGGTGTTGGCGACAAATAATCATATATAATGTTGGGCTTGCGTGATGTGAGTTCCTTGTAGAGAATTGACTGTGTGGAAGATTTTCGAGCGTGCGCAGGTAGTATCAAGGAGCGATAGATGGTACGAAGACCATATGATCGAGGATAAAAGAAATTGAAAAACTTCATGCCAGATTTTATGCAGAAAACATCTGCGAGAATATCATAAATTCGTCATCATGAACTGTGATGGGTAGAAGAAGTAGTACATAAAAGATGGAAGAAGATTCCGAAGATCTAAACGACGTGAAAAAGCCCGCGACCTGAATGCCAAGAAAAGCGTCATCCTTATCGATAAGAACCCGATAAAGGCGGATGTTGGTCTAAATTTCCTTCGGCATAGCCATACCATAAATACCATGCCATTGATACTCCATTATATTTTCTTTTGTCTATCCACAAGTTTATCTTCCCAGCTCCCAAGCCAGCGCCAATCCTGTGTGTATTTGTTGAGGCTGTTCAATGCCCCAGCTACTTTTCCCTCTGGATCACTCAGCTTACTTCCCTCAAACTCAACGAAGAAAATGTATTGGAAAGGAACTATTTTCGTTGGGCGACTGTTAATGCTTGTCAAATTGACTTGGTATCTCCTGAAGCAATCCAGTACATCTGCGAGTGCACCCGGTGTTCTATGATCAATAGTGAAAGTAACCATCGACTTGGCGGCAACATCATCCTTTGTCGCAGATGTATCTACACCTTTGCGCAAAATGAGAAATCTGGTAGTATTATCATCACGATCCTCGATTCCTTTTGCCAGAATATCCAATTTGTGGATATCTGCTGCGAGCGAACTAGCAATGGCTGCACTTGTACCAGTCTTATCTGCTTTGACGATTTCGGCTGCCTTGCTTGTGGAACTGACGTCCAGTCTCTCAACTCCCTTCAAGTATGTTCCTAGAAATGCCTCGCATTGGCCGTATGCTTGTGGATGGGTGTAAATACGTTGAATGTGATTGAGACTAGATAGCAGCGTAGTCTTCGGTTTGACAGGAGAAGGAGTGGATGTGGTAGGAGTACAAGTGCCAGACATTACTGGAGAATCTGCCGTCGAAACATAACCTAACAGGCAGTGACTAACATCAAGATAGGCTTCGCCGCATATTGTGACATCTTTATATAAGGAATGACGATCTGCGAGGAGTTCTAGGGTAAAGATCACAGCTCCATTTGTAGAATTTTCAAAAGGTACAACACCTAACTCTGCTTTGCCCGATTGAACAGCCTCGAAAACATCTGTATGCCATCAGTAACGTGTTAGCGATGATTTGAAGATCGCAATACCTGGTATTCCAATGGCTGGTTGGTACTCGTATTTCTCTTTATCGAAGCGTCCAAGAGCGGCCTGGGGGTGACAGTCATCTGTTAGTCCTATTGGAATTGCATGTTGCTCATAATGTCGACAATTGAAGGGCGCTGGACACTGAATTAAACGAAGATCAAGTACCTGATGAGTATAAGAAGAAATGGGCCCAAGGAAAGAGATAGCTGGTGTGCTAGAGGAGTTGGTTCTGGACTGCATTGTTTAGCTTGTCTTCACTCCTTCTCAGTGTTGACGTTGTTCGGTGGTTCGGAAAAGACTAATATAATCCCGATGTTAAATAATAATTGGGTTCACTGCATCTCGGGAAGACTCGCGTACTACTCATACGGTCGAATTGTTTGTAGAAGAAAGTTGTAATCACTCGTGAGAAAGTAACGGAAATCTTTGATATTTATTTTGCTACTGTTGCCGGCTCACCCCGCTACTGTAAACATGAGAAGAAACCCCACCTTGACACGATTTCCGCGGAAGGTATTGCTAGGTTCTTCGGATCCGGTCATCATTCATGAAAGTGTCAATCAAGGAGATATGGCTCTTTTGAGTCTGGGGTTGTGTGCTGGCTTCTGTCATCATGAGAATTTGGGGTAAATTCGGGAATATTCGAGAATTTCACAGGTATATAGCCCCAAATGAGAAACACAGTATGAAGTATTGAAGTTAAGTATAAAAGCTGTCTGATATTTGAGTTCTGGTAACATGATCTATCTATGGCTGATCTATTGATACTGAACTTCAGATAACCTTCTATACACTTTAATAGCAAGCAATTCTGCCAAAACGCAATCTTTCCTCGACCTTAACACACATGAGAAACATCAGGGTATCGCCTAGTTTTCACGGAATCATATATTCTGCACGAATTTGTTAGAAAAGGTGCAGAAGGAACAACAATGGATCACATACCTGAAATATGGTTTCTCCGACTTACGAAGCCGTCATGACGGACCGGAGAGGGCTGGGACGGGCATTCCCTGTGTTCCCTCTCAGTCCCAAGCCAGCTGGGGAAGCCGGCTGCGCTGGGGTCGTCTGTTGCACGGCACGAGGGCGGTGTGACAGAATTTGGCTTGACGGTTCGACTGGAGTTGGCTCCTCGCCCGATGCGAGGGCATCAAACTGTCAATCTATATCATATTAGTCTTTGAAGTAATTTTTGCCTATGAATGCTTATAACATACCGTCGTAGTAGTCATCATCGTCATCAACTTCGGCCAATTGTTCAAAATTGACCTTGTAGCGCAAGAGGCCACCAATACCACCAAATCCCTTAACGAATTGGTTACCCTCACTGGATCTGTCCGAGACGAACTCTAATGTTGTTCCAAAATCTCTGTACTTCTCGGCGATCCATTCCAAGAATGATTCCGAGGAAACAACTTCCATTTCTTGGCCAGTCTCCTTGTCCATGAATTGTTCTCGGTTTGAGGCCTCGGATTGCTTAGTAGTATGAAGAATTGTTTGGACACCATTGCTATCCTTCAACACCCAACGGTTGATCTCGAGGTTCTCAAAAACGATCAAGACCTCAACAGCACCTAGTTCCAGAGCCTTCAAAGTATCCTCAACACCATAACAAACTCGTCCTGTATCTTGACTGATCTCCTCGAAGTACTTTCCAATGAGCTTCTTCTCCTGGATGAATTTGACATTGCTAAGGGTCTCGGCTGAAAGCTCAATAGCTTGATTGAATCCGTTCTCACCACCATAAGAAACATCAACAACCTTGATAACCTTTGTAGCCAAACGGTTGTCAAACAAATCAGACTGGTTAAGATCGTTCTTGAAGTCGGCAGAACCAGCCAAGATAATACCAGCTACGTTAACTTTATCTGCTGTAATGAAGTTCTGTACAGCTAATTCGGCAACCTTTCTGACGTAGTTATGACGCTTTTCCTCACGAAGACGCGCGAAACGAAGAGCAGATTGTCCACCACGACCGTGCTTCTTTGGTAAATCGACAGAAAATTTGTGAACAACGTCTCTGGTGTTTCCACTCAATGTACCGAAGAGGGCTCCATTTCCGTCCATGATGATGAAGCCAAACTTCTGGTCAGACTCCAACAATTCAGCAAGAGCTTCCGTATGGAATTTGTTGTCGCAAAGGTAGAGAGATGTGTTGATGGGCTTGAAGGGCTCGAAATCGATGTTGACCTTTCTTTCCTTTCCTTCCGATGTCAAAATTTCACCACAGTATACAACCAATCCATTGGGCGGGACTTTGTTGTACAACTTCAGTCTTTGTTGGGTAGACGTGATAGCAGAAAGAACGGATTGTCGATTCACACGAGACTTGATGTTCGATGCGGTACCCTATATCCAAGTTTGAGTCAGTATACAATAGGCAGATATCAAGAAAAAGCGGTAACATACGTATTCTTCTGCCAACATCTTCGCCGCACGGGAGACTTGATCCTTTGGCGCTACATGATATGTTAGAGAGCATGCAAATGATATATCGACGTGACGTCTTACGAATAATAAGAGAAATCATGGAGGTTCCATTTCCACGCGCAGCTTCGAGGCGCTTAATCAATTTTTTCACCTTCCATATCTCGATATTCTTCTCGGCCTCATTTGCCTGAGCGTCACTCATATTGGCGGATAATGAGACAAAACCACTTAGACAATTTGACCTTGATGGATGATTTGACCTGTAAGTGGCTGGACAATATCCGTTGACTCTGCAATTTACAGTTGTCAAGATATTATCTATTCGACTTGTCTTTGTCGTATTTGTGACGTGGGCTTAGGGTCAGAGTGTGGGTGGTGGTTAGAAGAAATTTAGTGTGCTAGTAAAGGTTAGGCGAGGGGTCGGGAACTTTCGAAGTTGTAGGAGTGTAGGTAATGAGAATAAAATAAGTAGGAAGTAAAAACGTCACTGGGATGAATTTTAGTGGAGAAAATTTTACATTCTCTCAAAATATTGATAATATATATCACGAGATCTGTATTTCAATTTTAATTCATATGAAAATGCATGCGTCTCAGCATCTACTAGGTAGATATGATACCTACATTCTAACCCATTGACAATGATGATGGTGATGCCGACAATAGGATATACATCAGTTACATCAGTTACACCAGTTTCTTCATTGAATGCTTTTGCAAACACGACAGTACGCCATAGAATCTGTATGTTGAGGAGATGGTAGCCATCTATGATACACTACTGCGCTGTACAGAACCTCTACAGCAGATGAGTCTCTTCAGTAACGGCCGTCCACGATATGATATTGCCAGCTTTGTATGACTCTTCATCCCACCTCACCCCATTGCAAATATTTGTCATCGTTGCTTCTTTGCGTCACTTCAAGGCATTGCAGCACTCTGGCAGTAAATACCAGGCTATTGTTGTTAGGTCCAGCCCAAGCCATCGAGGGCCATTCATCCTAGTGTTCAACTTTCTTTATCGGAGACAAGTCCGAATACCCAGCTCAGTCTGCGAGATCATACACATTTCAGTAGATTTACTCGAGCTTGGAAGTGAAGGATGTTCCCGCGTTTCTAGCAACAATGAGCTTTGAAGCCAGAGCTTTATTCTTCGAGTTCAAGAATCATCCCTTTTCAAGCTTCATATGGTGTCTACGGGAACTTGCGAAGCTTCCATTACGTGCCATATCTCATGGGGGCCATTTCGTCATTATTTTCCACATGGTTCGAACAGCAACTATAGCAGAGAGCAGAGTTAAGGATCTCTAAAAGTTTTCTGTACCTAGGCTCGGTTTCTTTGTTCTAGCTCCAGCTCCAACTCCATTCCACGTCTTTAGGACTGACTTTGCGGGAAGTTCCGGATATTCATCTTTGAACAGCCTATCTAAATGGATAGAATCTTGCCATGAAGTCATTTAGATACTGCCTTACCCCAGCTAAACTAGATCTATTTCATTTGGGAGTGCTGCTCGAACAGTGGGTTCATGACAGCGAAATGTTCAAAATGTTAGACAGAATCGTCTTTTGATAGCGAGAAAATTGTTTCAATAACGACAGGTATCATTATGTTCAATTGCTAAGCACGTGAAATACATGAATTCAGATATTGAATTCCACCATTCAAAGAAAGTACAGAAGTTCTTGAGGTCCCTCTGTTAGATACTTTGGGCAATTGATATAACCCCTCGCCTCTTGCAATTCTCTGTACGATCATTGCCGCCACAGAGCTTCTGGCTGTCCAGTTTCAGCGTATATCTTGATATCCTTTGGATCAAATGACTGATTGATGATTGATGGTGCAGAATCATGTCTATGCTGAGTTATTATCTCGTATTTGTATTTTTACTTGGGGTTTTTACCGAAAGCCTCATGCTAGATCCTCCTACCCATTCATCATCCTCCTGAGTACATGCCGGACATTTTCCTGACTTATTGGTAATTGAGAGCTTTGGGTCCTTTTGCCAGTTCTTGCAAGTCTCCAATGGCCCTTCAGGATTTAGAGAGCATCTTAATGTTTGCGGGTCGACATCCCCGCACTCGTACTGTATCCACAACTTATCGCCGCACATGTAGAATGGTATGGTTTAGTTTCGCGTCAGTTCCTGCGTATCTTATAGAGTTTATTCATGCGTTTTGTGACGCGAACCTCCTGAAAAGGTTGATCTCTGAGCAAGTGCTTGAAGTGAAGTTTTGATTTTGTGTTCCAGATGGGATCCAGAGTGTTTGTGGTTTGTTCATATTTTTCCAAAATGTCTGATTTAGGAGAGACCTTTCTGAATAAATACTTTACTGCTCTATCAATATCAAGAACCTGAAAGGGTTTTCATGGCTTCCACCACGGAATCTGCCAGCGGATTCATGCGGGGCATACTAGACACGATTTTGATACATGACGATTGATGCACGATGACAAAGAAATCATAGAGGCGGAGAAAAGACCTTTTCCAAAATGACGTGAGATCTGTCGATTGAAAACTATCGATTTGTCGTACTGGTAGTGCGGAGACATACTCCACGCTGCAATCTTTGGTATCGAACGAAAAGATGGACATCGGCTTTCTCCCTGCCAAGTGGTGAATGTGAAGTTGAATGTCTGAATTTTACTCAATATGTCGTGGAATCAACGATTTTGATAGCTTGATTCTTCTATTTTAATACTGCAGTTTAAGAGCTTTTATTTTCGACTGCAATCTAAACATTGGGATACTCCCTAGCACGACTCAAAGAATCTATATTCGTTTCTCTGTCTCAAGTATCCAGGTGGTTTCCGTCGCAGCACTCTCGAAGCAAGCTATTATGGCTGGAAAAGACTTTTTGAAGCGCACATTGTTGTCTGGGATCTCAGAGATGTTTACCTGGAATTTCCACATTAGCCTGCTCATTCTATGCGAAGATTGTGATGGCCCTACCTCGTGGAGGAAAAACTTTGTACATACCATTTCCTCATCGCCAATTCCCATGGGCTTCCTCCACTACATGTGATTGTGCTTTCTTGCTCGCCGCCTTCGTATTATCAAAAGAAAAACGACCTCTAAATATCTAAGGTCTGGGCGAAGAATCACCGTCGACGATGTCGCTAGTCTTAACGATGATATCTTCAGGGTTTCACTGGTCGGATGTCAGCGATAAATTGAGATTCAAAGCAGAGTAATTCACCAAGCATACCTTTCAATTTCTTTTGAGGACGCTCAGCAATTATATACAATTCTTGTATTGAAGCCGTTTCAGGACAGAAATCGGGAGCGAAATTGCTTAGATGGCCGGAATTTGTGTCATGCCATTCCACATAGCAAGGAATCCAAGTGAGTTTATCGAAAATCATGTCCTTCGCGTTTTCAAACATCTCACCAGGGATTCTTCCCCAATCGATGCACCTTCCTGGACAGTAATATATGTCTGGATCGTAATGACCCGTCGGGCCTCTTGCGTTCCTTAGTCCTTCTGTAGTCTGGCGAGTGGCACAACTCTCAAATATCCGATCGGCTGGGTTTTGGTCGCAGCGGATTTCAGCATAGCGTAGATCGCCGCACCAAAATTGAACCCACTGTCGCTGACACATTGTTGTAATCGAAAAAATAATTGGTATGTGGTTATTGAAATATCTCGAGTCCGGATAACAGATATCTCTTGATCGTCAGCTTGGTGTGTAATGTCTGACGTTGGCTTAATGAATGATGCGTAACATGTTGTTTTTGCTGTTCTTGATTTTGTTTTTGAATTTTTGAAAGCTGTCGATGAAATAGAGAGCGCTTAACTTCTTAGTGTTATTTCTGACCCTTGTCGCTCTTTCCTACTCCTGGTTGTGGACATGACCTGCTCAGGCTGACTTTCCCGAACCGGTAAGCTAGCGGAGAATAAAGAGGGTGTCATACAACACTGTTATTGCATTAATGGTGGTTCATTGGGTCTTAGTCTAGGATAAAGTTCGATTTGGATCAATTTTGATGGTGGGACTTTTCTAGGAATTTGATGTTTGAACCGATCTTGATGTTCAAGATTACTGACGTCCAGGATTATTTCAATACTTAGTCTAACTTCGAGATTCAAAATAGATTTGAAGTTCAAATTGTTCAAAATCTTTGAAAGATCTTTATTGTTCAAGTTTATGTAAATGGTCATAGGTCTCTGCCATTATTAGATTTCAGGTGGACAGCGGACTACCTAGGTACTTCCAGGTTGATGCGATGTTTGAGCCTGTTATGTTTTCAACATCATTGCGTAATATATGTATTTGAATCAAGTAACTTTCTCCTATCCCCTCTACTCTTTAGCCATGAAATTCCGGGAGCCTGGACTTTGAAATGTAGTAACCTATCAACTTCAACTGATACAATCAATCTTGTAATCAGAACTTCAGTCTGGTAAAAAGGGAAGGAATTTTGCATCGATGGGTATTTAGAATGGGAAGAAGAGCCATTATTTGGACAGTTTTTGCAATACATGTGGCACAGGTATTGGCATTTTGATAATTAATCGATTGTATTAGGTATATAATTCCGCTATGCTGTTTTCTACTAGTGACTCCTGATACGTGAAATTTCCTATAGATGATAAATCAGAAAGAAGAATTTTTCGCCCGCGTTCATTCGTCGTCTCCTACGTCATGACTCCATCGCTACTACCTTGCATTTACACCATGTATAGTAGACACTTGCAAATTGATAATTGAGATCAGAGATTGAACTTAAGTGGCACAATTGATCGAGTCAAAATGTAAAATGTACCATTTTTGATTATCAAATAACTTTAATCTCGTGAATCCTGATGAATTCGGCAACCGAGAGGAAGCCTCAGGAAATTTTGCTCATGTATTCTTGATACACAAGAGCATGAAAATAGTAGATATGTAGACAATGCTTATTTACTGTTGCGTTCCTATTCAACTGGGCCAGGCCTGATCTTGACAAGTTGACCGTTTCATTTTGCATTGTAGCAACCCCACTAAGCGAGGATCTTAAGGGGAACTCTAAAGAGTGGAATCACCTATCTCAGTCCACTCCCTCTTCATCGAAAAAAGAGCTTCCATTACAGATAATGAATGCAAAAAATCAAGAAATCCAAAACACATCTAAAAAATCATCTGAAAATTGGCTGTCCATCGCAATCGTTATTGCATTGTATGATGAGTTAAGGGCAGGCGAGATGCCTGTATCGTAATTTTTGAAAAAGGTGTGAAAGTAGGCTCTGCAGAATTCAGTGATCAAGATGATCAACCCTTCTGGGATTAAATTGATTCACAATGGGCAGGTAACTCCATGATTTAAGGTTCTCCTAGAAGTAAGCTCGCCTCTAGTTTGTTTTCTCTCCACCCCTCTCACGAAGCATGCTGGCATTCACAAAAAAATAGAGAAAGAAGAAGAGAAAGAGCGAACGATATAGTTGATGAATATTGATATCTAAAGCAATTAGAAAAATGTCCCTCGCAGAGAGTAAATACTGTAGAGACCTGCGCATCTATACGTGTTTTCTGGGAGCAAAAAGTTTGAGATGACCACTGTCTCCGAATTACCAAGGGAAACCGGGCTAACCATTACGGCCAGCACTCCACCACCTTATCCTCTTGATTGTTGAACATACAATCTTAATTGCAGGTATATCTTACTCCCCATCGCTGCAAGGCACCCGTCTCCCACTCAAATTTACCCCCTGCTTTCCCTATTCTTAGAATCTACTCGTACCTTCATATGCCCGTTGAAATCCATCATACTGTATTGCTAAACGATACAGATAGATGTATTAAAATCAAAATCATCAGCGAGTCTAGAATAGCTTGTAAACTTGAAGCCACAATCATCTAATTACAAAAAGAAGAGTAGTTTTCTAGATGAAACAACTTAAAATCGATTGAGCATATGAAATCTCAGTGACAAAATTTACCACCCATTTATCCTTTCCCTGAATTTCTTAATCTCAATTCCATCACTTCTCTCGATAATTCAATTTTCATCTCCTACCATCCTTGATTTTCAATCTATAGATCTTGTCCTCTCTTGATTTTATGGATGGAATTATTCAAATTTAGCCATCTCTATCTACATATAAACTACACACTTTCATCATTGAGTATGCGCTTCAAGTTCCGGGCACATCTCGGCTACGTCAGTAACGATCTGGTCAAGTCCACCATTCACTAATATCACACTTCACAAACTCTCGCTTACACCCAATCACCCCTCTCTCATCCCATCTAGTCTCGTCACTACTCTTCATATTCACTCCACTACACCGCTTTCACCCAAAAATGAAGTATCCAAACAGAAAAAAAATCCATCAACTCGTCAAATTGTATTCGAGAATCCGGTAATAAAAAATACACAAGATAGCTCATCGAAGCAAAACCTTACCGTCCCTCGAGGGACGGTAAGGAAACCCCCGGACGGGTTTTTTTCGATTCGAACCAGGCGTGCTAACTCCTCCGCCAAACCGCATTTGACCTGGACAAACAAGCCTGTTTGCTGCCTTTGCGGTTCGGACGAGGGAAACGATCTTACCACGGTATATATAGTAGAGTTTCGGTGTGGCGTGCCGAATTATTAAGTGCATTGTTGTATGTAACTTTGAACTGCTTTGTTTGCTGCCTGGGAGCGCCTGAAAGAAAACACAGGCCAGAAATCATTTTATAGGCTCTTGTTATTATTGGCAAGTGTTTTGGTAAGTTTTTTTGGGTTGTTGATATGCTTTTTAGTGGTTGCGAATGCGCCAAAAGGGTGAATGGACAATAAAATTGAATAAAATTGTCTTTTGAACAGTGCCGACAATAACAAAATGTATTCTTAGTTCTTGAATAGATCATGTATGCGAAACACTTGGGTCTCGTCTTCGGAAAGTCATGTGAATGGAAGGAACTCAATGCTGGAAGAAGTAAGAGATGTCAATCTGCACTCTTTCATGGCCCGTTCTATGCCACTGATCGCACTTTCCACTCCCCAACGAGAATATACTGTCTACCGCGAAGATCACCAGCAGCAGTAACAATCACTCGAGTAAGGACGCTGCTGATTATTTGTCTTAGTATAAGATTGAGAAACTGACCATATAATGTTGAATTTGTGCATCAATCTATATAGGTGAAGATATTGCTCATCAAGTCAAGTTATTTGATCAGAAAAAATCACGTCAAGACATGGAACTATCTATTCTCTATATAATGAAGCAACTATTCCTGAAGCGATTCGCACATGCACCCTAAACATCTCTAAGGATCTTATCTTATCACAACGTAAAAGTTCGAGCCTCCCATTGTCCTCGCTTTCGCCTCTGTGACTAAACCTGACTCGTCTGAGAACCATACGAGGAAGACTCTCGACATTGCGGTTTTCGATATGCTTTCTTCGAATAAAGAAGAGACCCGGGAGTAGCGAGGATCGTTCGCCACTGCCACGCGTCGTAGTCTTACTCTCGGCTGTTATCATGGAGACTTAAGATTTATACCCGAAATTTTGTGATAGACTGACGAATATTCGCGATCATCTGTGCATCAGAAGTATTTATCAGAATGTATGCATTTAACGAGATCAATTTACCAAGCGAAACATCCTATAGAAAGCCGAATCTGGCGTCGAATTGAAAAGTTGGGCACTGATTTTATGACTCTCGATGATTGTATTTGCTAAATTTTCACAGAATTCAAGTCCTTCTAATGATACCCAAGTCAAGAGTCTTGTGTGCGGAAATTCCTGGATAATACCTGAGGTGGATGAGAGATGATGGGCATACAAGGAAGAGAATGATATTGGGCAGAAAATTTCCTTCAAAATGGCCGGGATGGGGTTCGATACTGAGAAGAACGACCATATGTATCAAGTCGGGTCAAAGTATTCCTAGGCCGTTACTGGAGTGACCATGACATGGCAGGTATTTTCTTATCGTAATATTGGGCCCAATTTGATCAGAAATTTTGCAATAAACGCGATATGTTGGCGGCCATGGCCTTGAAACTTTTTATATGAACTCCACATGAAATGTTGATTACCCAATGATATAATGTCCGTCTCGTAAACCAAAACTCCGACCCCAAAAGATTTCCGCCTCCACGCCAAGACTTATCCCCGCCATTCCAAGTTCCAACCTTCCGTCCATTTAAATCCAATGCCAATTCAATCTTACATGCATTTCAAAGTGCCGATCCATGCTTCATTGCCTTACGCGCTTATACCAACTCTCCTGCGGCCCGTCTTAAGATCCCCGCGAACGAATCGGCTCCGGACCCCAACCAACAGCAACTCCCCGCCCCCTCGCATACCTCTATAGTATCGATATTACTACCTGATTCTTGGGCCGAACTAAGCATGAGTCGGGCGTATGCATCTGTTAGTACGTTGTCTAGTGGGCACAGAACGTATGTGGTGGGAATTGTGCGCCATGCCGCCATTGTCGTTCTGTGATATAACACCGATGTGGCTTGGGGGCGCATGATGTGTGCATACTGAATAGTTTAGTAAACGGTGCTTTGGTATGGCTGTAGTAACTCACATATTCGGCATGCTCATGCGGTAGGTCATTGTAAAAGTATTGAATTGCCGATGTAGATGGAATAGACACAGTAACAGCCTTTTTCTAACGTTTAGTGAACGTAAGTTAGAACTCAATACAGAACAAGTGCAAAAATACAAGCTGGAATGAGGAACCAATACTTCTCGACTACATTGTAATCGAGAGTTTCATGGGAAATATCCGGCAAAAATAAGAAATGTGGATTGATTGACTTACACGTGAAGCTGTACTATACTGCATATACGGTGGAAAAGAACTATAGTCTCCTTCCTCGCACATTTTAAACCCCTCTTGCACAATCCATGCCATGACGAAAACGATTCGTAAAACTCCACCTCTAAGGCCTCTTTGTGCCCTCTCTGTTTTCCCTAGTCCTTGCAAAGCATCACCGCCTGGGACACCAGCATAAGAATGTAGGACCACAATGACATCGTGACCTGCTTCTACAAGATGTGACACTGAATTTCGAATTGCTCTAGTATCCTGCGCAGGATCGTTTGACGCGTGAGTACCATTCGTAAGTACTGATGGAAGCTGAACTGGAAGGACTGGATAACCGTAGTGACCGAGAAGGGTTCTGAGGGGATCAAATATATCCGAAGTGTGGCAAAAGCCAGCAACACACACGAACGTAGGCATAGACATCGAGACAGTTGATTCAGTGGTAATGATCCGATTGACAATGGAAACAATATACTTCGAACAGCTGCTACATATATAGAGAAATTCATCTCTACACCCGGAATACCTCCAACAGTGTGCTGAGAGACCATGGCCATCAAGACGCGAATTTTCAATTCATAGTCATTGCAGACCCCCCCGGACACCTCTGAGTTGAGGCTGCGGTCGCGCGAGTAATTCTTGCATCGTACAGTTATCCAATAGTAAAGGACAGTGGTACAATCTCCCAATCATGGCTCTTTTTAAGGTTTCAAAACCAACGAATACCCGCCACTTGTTTTCAGGCTACTCAATTAGAAAGTACATTCTCTCTATAAATCTCGTGCCCAAGTTTTTGATGATGGAACTCACCTTCCGGATCGATCGGATTTGGGTAGTATCCCTAGGATTCAACTCCTAAACCCGACACTTAAGGCTATTTATGCTAGGGATCTCACGAGGTATGCTTCGGGTTGAACCCCATCATCCACTCGTCTATGCCCAGCGCCACATTACAATGCAAATTTGGGTCTAGAAGCCTTCAAAGGGGGGTGAGAAGATGACGAGCGAAAATAACAGTACAAAGTACGATGATAAGCCGAGAAGCTAAACAGCGGCAGTGCTAACAGTCGATGTTTCAAACCACAAATCGTAACTCTTAAGATAGTTATGATGCACGAAGCTCTATATATATCACAGCTTTGTCATTTGTACGAGGGCACCTTGTGGCTCGATTAACGACTTTGCACTGCCTCCAACATCTAACTCTGAGAACTAGTATTCGGATCAAAAAATGTCAGTGTTCCCAGCACTACCAGGAAAGGAAATACGACACGAAAAACGCTAATGTAGAGCTCGCCCAAGCGCATTCGTGTTGGAGTATTTCCAGCATGTTGAATTTGAATCGTGAAAAGCTCGCGATCACGTAGATCAAAAGGCCCTAGAATCCTTGACCAGCTCGAGCGCGCGGAACGGTAGGAATGGGGCCGTATCTTACTGCCGATCATCAGCTTCTGCAAGTTCGTGTTTTATGATGCTGGACGCGTTTGTGTAAGAAGCTCTCAACGACTTGTTTCCATCGTCGAATTGTAAGACTAATGTGGGATTTTTGGCTGGGCTGGCGTACCTGTTGCATAAGGGTAGAATGATGACGCTTGAGACATGTTCAATTGTGCGGAAATACTTCCAAATGATGTTGAACTTCTATGTTTGTCGAAACTTAAACAATCTAGGAATCTATAGTAAGAACAAAATATATCGGACATCATTGTAGGAGCTTCTTGAACGAGAGAGTTTGGACGATAATGGCGGCGCGTGAAGAGGCCGCTTACTAAGGACGATCTAACATGGTAACCGCCTATGTTCACAACCCGTCAACGCTACATGTACTCCACTCAATAATGGCCAACAATTGCAACTGTTTCAATATTTGTTCGGCCCGTATGTCTCAGGCACAGGGTCCGCGACGGAGTGACCAACAGAGACTTTACAAATTTTAAGCGCCGGCTATGAATACCATAAGCCAACTTTTTGTTTGATAGGAGTGGCGTATGAAAGCTTTACCGCTATTCAAGCGACTTCGTACGACAAACCTATAGTCACCTAGCAAGTGATAGGGACTAGTTTCAGCTTCCTCTGACGAGGTAGGTGCGGATCGAGCCTTCCCGACGTCAGCATTGTTTAAACGTCACTGGCAATGACATGGGCGCTTGACAATGCTGTGTGTAATTAGTTCTAAGCTCACCGTGATATGGTCGGCAGCAATCTAGAAACGAGGAAATTACCGGTAGTTCAACCCCAGTCTAACATCACCTCGCTCCGAGGTCGGTTTAACTGTCAAAAACAGCCAAGCTACTAGAGCCGTTCTCGAGCCGTTGTGCCTGTACTGTTTTCTGCTTCTTGTTTGTCTCCTGCCATGCAAGTGTCTCCACTTGTAGTTTGTACTCCGAGCATTTAAACCTAACTACGTGCGGGGGTTGGTGGGGATGCGGGGTTAAACAAATAATCCGAGCCGAATCCACGTACCTAGGCACTTGAGTTTACATAACTTGGTATTTGTTGATCCTTTCCGAAAGCAAGAAAGATCTGCCAGTGCTAGAACTCTGTACAGTGTCTCCTAAACCGTTCATAGGAAGAGTTTGGATCATTCTCTTATACATCACAAACTATGTTAGATTGTCTCGAGACTGTCTTATCATTCTGCAAATAGAGAATTCGTGGGTAAGAGTTGTTTGTACTATTTATGCAAATTTGCATGTCCAACTCCGGATACTCTTCGTATCTTTCAATAGTGACATGTATGTTGAGCTATGGAGTGCAGCATTACCCCGCTAGGAATCTTGCTTTTACTCGGTCTGTGAAGTCATTGGCAGACAAGTGGATTGTACCTGGATGCAACAAGTAAATACTCCGATTGGAGTTTTTTGACCTATAAAAGCTGGTGTTTCTCCAGAAAATTTTCTTCGCACACTTTTCTTAATTTCTTACAATTGAAGATGTCGACAAGAAGTATCTTCGGCGTTCTCGCTACCTTGTTAGTTTCCAGAGTGGATGCTGTCAACAATGGCCTAGCTAGAACTCCCCAAATGGGATGGGACAACTGGAATGCCTTAGGTTGTGACGTGTCCGAGGAGCTTCTTCTCCAAACAGCCGACTTGATTGTTGATTATGGTCTCAAAGACCTGGGATATCAATATGTCATTCTCGATGATTGTTGGAGTAATGGGCGAAACGCTAGCGACAACAACACTCTTGTCGCCAATGCGGATAAATTTCCGCAGGGCATGAAGGCTGTAGCAGATGCAATCCATGATCTTGGTCTGAAGTTTGGCATGTACTCAGATGCTGGCGAATACACCTGTGGCGGATACGCTGGAAGTCTAGGATATGAAACTGTCGACGCGAATTATTTTGCTTCGGTGGGAGTTGATTATTTGAAATACGATAATTGTTACAACACTGGACAAGCAGGAACTCAATATCTGAGTTCTCAAAGGTAAGAAACGTCACCATTTCGCTGACAGATACAACTGTATCGGAGACGGGGAATTTTAGATGTTTCTGTCGAACCAGGCTAATCATATGTTTCAGATATCAGGTGATGGCGAAAGCACTCAATGCTACTGGACGACCTATTCTTTACTCCCTTTGTAACTGGGGAGAGGACTCTCCATGGAATTGGGGATCAACTACAGCAAACAGTTGGAGAATCTCCGGTGATGTGTATGATTCATGGGACAGAGCAGACGCAAGATGTCCATGCGATGGCCCTGATGCATTTAATTGCGTATTACCTGGCTTTCACGTAAGTTATTCTTCTACCTAGATACTTCGAACAACTAACTTAAGCAAAATAAACAGTGCTCGATTGTCAACATTATGAATAAAGCTTCTTTCATCGTATCAAAAGCCCAACCAGGTGCCTGGAACGATCTAGATATGTTGGAGGTTGGCAATGGAGGAATGACCGACTCGGAATATGTAGCTCACTTTAGCATGTGTAAGTCTCTCAAATTTGTTTCCGAGTCAAGAAATGTCAGAAGATCAAAATTCTAACAACAAAAAGGGGCAATCGCAAAAAGTCCCCTCATTCTCGGCAACGACCTCCGCAAAATCCAACCCGCCGATCTAGCGATCATCTCCAACCCGGCCGTTATCGCCGTGAACCAAGATCCGCTAGGTAGTAGCGCTGCTCGTCGCTGGATGTACGCTACTGATGCTACTGACGAGAACGGTGTTGCCACAATCCAAATGTGGTCCGGCGCTCTCCAATCCACCACCAACAGCACGACCAGCGATTTTGTTCTCCTCCTCATCAATGGTGGTAATGAAACTCTTACCATGAATGCCACGTTGGCCGATATCTTCATTGATTACGGAACTGGAGGCACAGCCAAACAAGTCTCCATGGAATGGGAAATACGTGATCTCTGGGCAAATCGCATGGATAATGCTACTGCTCATGCAATTATTGACGCAAGTACCGCGACTGGAAATGCGACGACGGGTTATAACGCTACGACGGTTGGGGAAGGGAGATATAATGCGACGCAAATGAGTTATGAAGATGGGTTGGCTGCAGGGAGAAGTGAGCTGTTGGGGAATTTGACGGGGACGGTTAAACCTAGTGGAACAGTGATTGCGGACGTGGAGGCGCATGGAGTGAAGATGTTTAGAATGAGACCAGTGGAAACTGGGTTGAGAAAGAGGGATGAATTGTAGTTGAGGGTTCTGACCGTTGTAATGCAGATAAGGTGAAAACAACTTCCAGAATTGTTGTAGTTGTTAAAAGCTATATAAAATCATGTAATAATCAAAAAGTTTCACACAAATCGTACATTTTGGAACCCGAAGAATCGAATGTCTGCGAAAATTCGGTGTGATATCTAGATATCTCGATAGATGTATCACGCCACCCATAATCTAATTCCACCCTATCTTGAGTAGTGCCTTTTTCAGTGTGTCGGGACAAATGTAAGACATGAAGTCCCGTTTACAAAGCACCGCCCACAGCCCCCACAATCCACATTGCAATCCTAACATGCAGCCCCACCCTCCTCTCACTACTCTGGAACTCCTTCATCCCAATCTCGCTTGCCCACTCTCCCAACCCATCTCTTTCCTGTCTTAGTCTCTCTTGCAACTCCGGATCTCGGGTTACGATCATGACACCTGTTTCGAGATCTAATGTATAGGATCGTTTGGTGTAGTTACTACTACCCAGTACTGTAATAGCTGGCTTGGGAGTCTCGGTTGAGGATGAGGAGAATGATTGGGTGGGAAATGATACCCAAAGTCCCTTAGCGTGATACGTCCAACCTTCAGGCTCGTTGACAGTTCCCCTTTTCCATTCTCGTAGAGTGATGGATGGAGAGGGTCCCTGGATTTTCTGAGCTGCGACGAGGAATTTGCGGAGGAGAAGGGTGTAGGCTGCGGGGAGCATGCCGGAAACTCCAGGGGAATTGTAGAAACCGTTGGCGTGAGGGGAGGCGGTTAGGACGGTGTTATTTTTTGATGTAGTGTGGAGGAGCAGGGAGGTAAGAGTTGGCGACGGATTGAAATAGCCGGCTGTGAAAGTCCAGGACGAAGGAGTGGTGGGAGAATTGAGGAAGGTAAGGAGACGGGTGAGAAGGGGAAGCTCGGTGGATGTGTCGGAGGTCGAAGGGAACAAAGGCGTAAATTGGGAGATGGGATAGATCGTTGTGTTAGCTTGAGGATTGCTGGATGTCGAGTTCGATGCTGAAGCTTGAATCAAGGGTGTGAGAATGGATGATGCATGAGAAATGTATTTTTGGGAGTCTGTCAGAGGAGAAGGACAGGAATTTGAGGAGGGCCATTCAAGCGTGTATCCAGCAGGCAGTTGAGGGTCCGGCGTGACCAAGAAGCTCAAACTCGAGACTGCATTCTGGATGTTGTAAAAATACTGAGTGACTTCTTTAGAGGAAAACACATGATATCTATCTTGCCGGTTTGTGAAATAGTCACTGGAGAGGTTTGCTCTTTTTGGGTCCTATTAGTATTCGAACCTACTCAAGATTGGGTTTGATGACATACCCGGATATGATAATTTCATCATCCACCCCATATAATTTCATGTGTTGCAAACCCCATCCCTCATTAATTCTTTTGGGAATATACTTTTTCCTTAATCCATTCAAATTCGGGGTATGGTACATACGAATCTCGACCCTATCTGCACCAAACTCCGACACCAGCGGGGCGAGAAGTGAAGCACACGATGCATTGGGAGACTCTCTCGTACCTCTCAAGGCATCAGTAAGAATACTAAGTTTCAAACCCGGTTTTGCACGCAGAGCTTGCTGAAGTGTGGATATCTACACATAGTTATTATTCATGTATACTATCAAACTGGGAGAATATCTGTATGTACTAATTCATGTTCTGTTTTTCCTATATACAAAGTCGATAAGAAAATTCGTGTCTCTGCTGCCAGTATTTTGCTCTATATCCGTCCATCAGCAACTGTCCCATCCGCAAATGTCCAATTGCTGTATATGCCAACCTTCAACGTCTCATAAAATTCTGATGGCGTCCGTAAAATTTGTATCTGCGAGCCAACCACTTCGAATTTTGGAGCTATTTTATCACACTCATTTGTAAAAGCGCCTAGTATCGAAGCAGGAGAGAGTGCTGTGGGCGTAGTAGCAGTAGAACCTGTAGATGTCGAATGTGCTCGCTGTTTCATTCGTTGTAATGGTGGTTGAAAGGAGGGAACCTTTCGAATGCGAGAACAGCGTGTAATATTCCTAACGATCATATCTTTCTGTATGTTTCGGAATTCCTCTATGAATCCTCGATTTGCGATGTTGAAGATTTGAAATTTCGAGAAGCCGATAGGATAGCGATAGCGTTTTGATGTCGCTAGCGCAAAAGCGGCGTGCCGAATGAGCGACGACTTCATGAACCTCAACCCTCATTGATTATTAACAATTGAGCAAACCCATTGCAACTTCAACAAGATGTCTACAATTCTGCGGACTTTGCGCAATCTGCGCAGAGCAGGTATTAAGGTATGACGGCCCTCGAGATGCGCCTGCCAGATTGCTGACCAAAATATAGGATGCTCTTCATCAAATGCACGTAAGTACACCTTATAACGAGCCCACCACAAAGCGAACACCGATGCTGATGGATGGATTTTGAAATATAGTACCAAGGTATTCAATGCTCGAAAAGATAGCTGAGAGATTGAAGCTCATGGGAAACAGGTGATACCAAGGCCGGAACCTTCATCGCAAAGGATCGATATGGCAACAAGTACTTTGAGAACCTGGAGGATGAATTACCTCGTACGAACCTGCCATAATATGCCATCTACGTGTCCGATTACGCTGACACAACATACAGTACGCACAAGATGGGTAGACTACAAGGACGACGAGTTCAGCCCGTAAGGAATATCCAGCGCCCCTCGCCGAGTTGTCTCGTTCTAACATACTATCCGTAGGTGTCAAATCGAGCCCGGATGGCACGCATGGATCTCATACATGGTAGATAAGCCACCGACCGAAGATCTTCTCTTGCAGCAAAAACAACCTTGGCAATTACCGGATCATAGACCAACTTTCACCATGAGCCGTGCTGCTTTCAAGACTTATTCTACGTGAGTTTTTTGATGTAAAGATTGTTGGTCAAGCATGTGCGTTTGAGCTGATGTTTTCTCTTAGTGTCAAACCAAAGATTACTGCCTGGACCCCTCAGACTGTTGAAAGAGCGTGAGATGGAAATATGGTCTGTGATGTATATACGCGAAGAGAATGAGATTAGCATTGCATGTGCCCCCTTCTCAGATTGCTTGCAGAAATTTTAGTGAGAATTGAAGAATTGAGGCGGACATTCGAACCAGCCTGACTCTGGCAGGATAGTTATCTCGAAGATCGATTGGAGCGGCACGAGAAGACATGTATAACTAATCTACTTATGCACAAGGTAAGGGTCAAATTGAATTTTTTATAGTGGTTTTGATCTGCAGGCTTGGGTATTTCTATCATCTAGCTATGTTTTGGGGTGCGCTTTCACTGTTATGCGTCCTCCTTCACCTTTCTTCTATGTACAATCCAAACATGTTCCTCTGAAGAAATTATAAGTTTTGAGTTCTCCTATCATTGAACTTGTTGTTTTCATTATTTATGTCCTGTAGTCTCCATTGATCGTGACGTATTCATGGCTATATAAAGTTAGTCTTTGTCTCGTCAGTGTGGGCGTTGGGTTCATACCTGAAATCACAAGTCCAGTACACTGCCTCCTCTCTTCCACCACCAAGTTTTATCAAGATTTCAAGATCTTCATGTTCCAAGATTTCAGCAGCGCGAGCCTCGTCCACTGATTCTGGCTCTCCGTTCACCAGAAGCTTAAGTTCTGGTGAGCCATCTGAGGGAATGAATGAGACACTAGTCTTCTCGGGGATGATCTCTGGAACCTCATTTATGGGCTCGCCTGGTTCCGAGATTTGGGAATAGCCAGTAGCACAGAGAATACGGCCCCAGTTTGCATCTTTACCATACAATGCAGTCTTTACTAAGGGAGATCTTGCAATCGTGCTGGCAATTTTGCGTGCTCCAATTTCTGATGGGGCCTCTGTCACACGAATAGTAACAAACTTAGTGGCACCTTCACCGTCGCGAACTACAAGCTTGGCAAGATCTGTAGCGAACTCGGTCAAAACTTTCTGGAATGCAGCATGATCTTCGGAAGATTCAGAAGTAACCTCTTTTCCTCCAGCTGCTCCGTTTGCCAATACAGCAACCGTGTCATTCGTAGAAGTATCACCATCAATAGAGATGCTATTGAATGACTTGTTAACGGCTTTTGTAAGTAGGGATGGCAGTAATGCAGGTGCGATGGGTGCGTCTGTTGCGATCATTCCTAACAAAGTAGCCATATTTGGGTGAATCATTCCGGCACCTTTTGTCATACCAGCCATCCTGTATTCCACTTCTGGGGAAGAGGGTAAGGAGAATTTTCGGGATAAGAGCTTTGGAAACGTATCGGTGGTACAGATCGCGGTTGCAGTCGCCAACCAATGCTCGTGAGAACTTCCTAGACCATCAAATGCGGTAGGTATTTTGAGTAATATCTTCTGGATTGGCAGTCTGATATGAAAGGTTTAGTCAATGTTTCAGTGAAGTTAAGATTGAAAAAGGTAGAAGCAGGTCTTCAAACCTTTGACCAATTACACCAGTGCTCATCACTATTGAACTCCCACCTTTACCATCACTTGGTGTGTCAAAACATCTATCAGCTTCAGCGCCCATCTTCTCAGCATCTTCCATTCCACCCTTTCCGGTCACAGCATTTGCACATCCTGAATTGATAATGACTGAACGGATTCCAGTATTGTTCCTTCTTTGTAGCATCTTCCTGCTCACAGTAACTGGAGCCGCTTGGAATTTGTTCTTTGTGAACACAGCTGCAGCCGCACATGGTGTCTCCGAGGCAAGGAAAGCAAGATCTGGCGTAGATTTGTTGGTGGGTTTAACTCCTACATGAGTTCCAGAAACTAAAAACCCTTTGGGGTATGTGCCACTTGTGGGAATGTATTTCAGCTTTGCGGCCGGTATCGTGCTCTCGGGGGGTGCAGAGTAGTATCGGATGCTGCTAATTGCGGGGTGATGGGAAGCTGTTGGTCTGATCAATCGAGCTACTGGGAGCTTCGTACATGCGTTAAGAGCCATTGCGTAAAGACAATGGTCTATAAACTATCCTGCGAGGGCGACAATAACTCAATTGATTCAAAAAAGATCAACTGGCCTACCTAGCACTTTATTTCAATATTAATAAAAGGACTCTCAACAGATAAGGAATTGACTCACCAGAAATTTTGAGCCTTGTGCGATACAAAGATCGGACCACGGAGCTTATGCTACAAAGAGATTAGCGCCACCATATGACGACAAGGTTGTTAGTCATATTTGATAGGCTAGTCCATCAGCCTTGCTTGCCTCGCCTCATGCGTTTATCATTCAAATATATATTTGACGGCAGGAAAGGAGTGTGACTTGGACGACATATAAATTTTCTAACATAATTAAACTCGAGAAACCCCATAATGTCTGCATAGCTGTGGCCTCGGCCGCACGCATTTGTTGCTTTTTGAATCTCAACGACGAATTCAGATATTGAAATATATAAATCAATACCATATCAAATAAGCGCCATAACCCAATTTCCATCATGTCTCCAGCAAATAACCCATGGGGAAAGAAAGCACAGCAGAAAAAGCCCTTAAACACGTTTCCTTCAATGAAAAACAATGATGTCGCAAATGACTCACCAAAATCCCCATATCAAGAGACCCAAGATGACGAGTTGATTGCTCTCGCCTCAATATACGGTGATGACTTTCGGCGTATTGAAACACATCACTCAGCATGGAAGGTTTGTAGATTATCTTCTCAACTGATGCATGACATAAATCTAATTTTGTACAGAAATCAGAACCATCATTTGAAATATCTATCAAAACTTCTGATGAGGATTTCTCAGTGACTTTAGGAGTCACCCTGACCCTAACCTATCCCAAGTCGGCGCCATTGTTGACTCTAAAGAATACTGACGGTCTTCGGGAGTCTACTAAATTCAAGCTCCAGAAGATTATCGAGACATTACCTAAAGAACTGATCAAGGAGGAACAAGCCATGATTATGGAAATTGTTACTGCTTGTCAGGATGTTTTAGAGCAAGCTGCTGAAGCGAAAGCCGCAGGACGGGAACTGCCCACTTTACAAGAAGAACGTGCAGCTCATGAAGCGGCTGCTGCTCAGATACTTGAAGATCAACGTTTAGAAGAAGAGAAGAAAAAAATGTTAGTATATCTCCCTTTTCTTTCTTCTCCCTCTGGGATCAGCTGATCGCTCTCAGTATCTCAGAGTATCATCACCCCTCAAAAGTGCTAAATTTGCGATAGGTTGGAATCCCAGGAAGAAGAGAGAATGCTTGGCTCCTTGGTGCAAGATGAATTGAAAAGACAACGTGCCAAAGCAAAAGAGACAAAGCGGAAAAATCAACCTCCCCCTTCAATCACCGTCTCAAATTCTGGAATTGGAAAGATGACTCATGATCACGAGGTGCTAGATCGCCAAGTCTCAGTTCTGGATGCTGAGGGTAATCCGATATACTTTCAGGCGGTTACTGGCAAATCATTTATTCGTCAAGGTCCTGTATCTCGTTGCTACACCGTAAGGCCCGCAGTCAGCTCTCACGCACCTTTATTGGTATTGAAGCAGACGTTGCTTGATACGAACTTGGGTGATCGTAGTGTCAAGGGGCAACTGCAAGCGATGGAAAATGAATTAGAAAAGCTCAGGAGCATTAGACATGACAATATCCTTAATCTTCTGGATTTTAAGGTAGAAAAAGAAGAGTGAGTTTTTAGCTATTATTTTGTTACTATAGTTTCATTGAGTTTTCTGTGTAGCTGGAAGTTGATTAATTTTGGGACGCATAGGAATGATTCTTCCTGGACTGTCAGTACCTTAAGCGAGTATGCCGAGAAAGGATCCTTGGAAGAATTCCTAGATATCGTTGAGAACATGAATGTCAACAAAGTTCGTTCATGGACTATAGAGCTACTGGATGCTCTAAGATTCCTCCATGAAGAAAACGGAATTATTCATGAGGTAAACGCATTGGTTATATTCCCATGTTCTTCGAGTACTGATGCTCCTCGTTCTAGGATATACATAGTGGAAATGTACTTCTGTTCCGGGAATCAGATGGAGTGGTCAGGCCAAAACTTGCTGATGCCGGATATCAGCGGAAGCTACATGCTTTGAGTGGTAAGATCACAAAAAGAAAAATTGATAGCTCTGCTATGGCAAAATCTGCGTACTGGTTTCCTCCGGAAATTGCTAATTTGGGGGACGGCCTACGAACCGCGAAAACTGATATATGGGAGCTTGGTATCGTTTTCCTTCAGATGGCTTTTGGGTTGAATGTTACTCGAAAATACTCATCTCCAAAGGCTATGCTAGACTCATTAGACTTATCCGACGCTTTACACGATTTTATGCTCAAACTATTCAATCCAGATCCGAAGAAACGGCCGCGAGCTTTCGCGCTCAGTAAGTGCTCCTCCTTTTACCTTCAGGCTTTCGTTGAACTTCCATATCTCCTGTAAAACAATCTGACTGATTTGGATAGGTTCGTGTAAATTTCTTGTTACTGATGCTACCATCATGGACGAAGATACGTCTGCTATATTATCGAGGATCGGATCAACATCATCGTTAGCACCCATAACACCACGGAGGCCCCGGCATGATTCCATGAGTCTCACTGGACCTTTTTCAAGATATGCTCATGATTTTGTCGAAGAGGGTCGCTTAGGAAAAGGAGGTTTTGGGGAGGTCGTTAAAGCGAGGCAGAAACTAGATGGACAGATATATGCCATCAAAAAGATTACCCAAAAATCGTCTGCTCAGCTAGATGATGTACTAAAGGAGGCTCGCCTACTCTCTCAGCTCAATCATCCTTCCGTTGTTCGTGAGTAATTGCTCTTTCGTATTCTCTTCTACAGAACAAAATATTTGAGCCAAAGTTGGAAGTCACACCAATATAATTCACGATCCTCTGAGTTAAGAGAGTCAGTCAGGAGAAAGATGTTCCAATCATAGTATTTCATTGACCCGGCTTGATGCTTACGCTCTATTAGGTTACTTTAGTACATGGACGGAAGAAGTTCCAGACCTTTCCGAAACAGACGATGAAAATACAACAACGGATGCTGCCACAGAAGAATCTATCAGTAATATCTCCCCTGGGGGATCGGGGCCCCATGTCGAATTTGCGACGAGTACAGGAGGGCTTGACTTCATGTCGACTAGCGGATACCAAATTGAATTCGGTTACGATGAGGCAACCGACAGCGATGATGAATCCGATGATGATGATGAAGACGACGAGTATTCCGCAGAACACAATGGTCATGTTCGAAATCGGGGACATGGGCGACTTGCTTTGGCACATAGGGAAAGTAGATCTAGTCCGAGACCCCCACGCCCATTCAAAACGATTCTATACATATCTATGGAATACTGTGAGAAGCGAACGCTTCGCGATCTTATTCGACGAGGACTATATAAAGATAACGAGGAAATATGGCGTGTTTTTCGTCAAATACTTGAGGGTCTTGCCCACATTCATAGCTTGAATTTTGTTCATCGCGATCTCAAACCAGAGAATGTTTTCATCGATGGTGCTTCAAACGTCAAGATAGGTGATCTAGGTTTGGCTACAAGGGGCCAATACTCGGTAATCGACAAGTTCTCGGCATCTGGAATGCAGAATAGTGGGGATTTAACACGAAGTATTGGCACTTTCTCCTATATTGCACCCGAAATTCGATCAGCAGTTTCTGGAGGACCGTACACTGGCAAAGTCGATATGTATTCTCTTGGTGTGATTTTTTTCGAGATGTGCTATACTCCGCTTGTTGGGATGGAGAGAGTAAGTTCATTGCTCATATATTTCCTTGCGATCGATATCCGTGATTTGGCTTTAAAGCTTTTACTCCTGGGTCCAAATAGAAGCAAACGATTCATATCTCATACAATCTGCCAATTCCATACTAACTCCCTGCTTAGGCTCAAGTCATTGATGGTCTAAGAAAGAAGGATCCAGTATTCCCAGCGAATTTTGACAAGATCGGAAAAGCTGTCCAGGCAGATATTATCTTGTCTCTCCTTAACCATAACCCAAAAGAACGACCCTCAAGTTCCGAACTTCTTCAAAGCAGGAAACTACCAGTTCAGATGGAAAGCGAAACAATCCGTCAAACTTTAGCTGGTCTGTCTGATTCAAAATCACCATATCATCAGAAGATGATGAGTGCTCTCTTCTCTAGGCCAACAAAACAAGCGAAGGATTATGCTTGGGACATGGGAGTTCCGACTCCTAGTGGCAACGACTTATTGCTACAAGGGCTTGTCAAGCAAAAGCTGATCTCAATTTTTCGTAACCATGGAGCTGTAGAAACTCCTCGAAGTATTCTGTTCCCATCTTCAGATCATTACGGTGTCAACGCTGTCCAATTGTTAGACAAAAGTGGTACTCTTCTACAACTACCTTATGATCTCACTGTTCCAAATGCTCGCGCCATCGCGAAACACCAGCCTCCTGTGGAAAGATCTTTTGCTTTTGGTACCGTTTTTCGCGACAAGCACGATGGTGCATGTCCACAAACATTTAGCGAAGTGGATTTTGATGTTGTAACATCCGACAGCTTAGATCTAGCACTAAAGGAGGCTGAGGTTATCAAAGTTTTAGATGAGATCGTTGCTAGCTTTCCGTCCTTACCTTCGTCGCAAATGTGCTTTCACATAAATCATGCAGATTTACTCGGTCTAATTTTTGACTTCTGTCGCATCGAACCTAGTATACGACAAGCTGCTGCTGATACATTAAGTAAGCTTAATGTACAGCAATGGACATGGCAGAAGATAAGAGCTGAACTTAGATCACCATTAGTTGGAGTATGATTAGTTTGAATTTCCAAAGGTAATCACTTGCTAACCTCTATCTCAGGTTTCCGCCACAAGCGTTGAGGATCTTCAACGTTTTGATTTTAGAGACACCCCTACTAAAGCCTTTCAAAAACTAAAGGTAATTTTCGAAGGTACCGAAATGTTCGAAAAGGCTTCTTCTTCTATCGCACATTTACGTGATGTGATTGCGTATGTATTTTCGTTCCTCTGATTTCTCCACCAAGCATCGTTAACGTGCGGGTGTAGATATACAAAACGGTTTGAGGTCCAGAGAAAGATATATATCAATCCTCTAGGAAGTCTAAAAGAAAAGTTCTACAAAGGTGGAATACTATTTTCTTGTTTGTATGACAGAAAAGTTCGGGATGTATTTGCAGCAGGAGGTCGATATGATTCTTTGATCCGAGAAAATCGACATCATAAGAACATCAACGAGGAACGCCACGCTGTAGGTTTCAATCTAGCATGGGAGAAGATGGCTCGACTCCCTAAAGCAAATTCGAAGGGATTCTTAAAGAAACCCGATGAGGAAGTGCAAGGTATTTGGAGCACAAAGAGAGTGAGTATTGCAATCTTCGTTATTTTCGAGCTACAACAACACCATAAACCCTTCATAAAATGAAACACAGCTGATTTATTTGTTAGTGTGATGTACTTGTCGCAAGCCATGATGCAGCAATATTAAGGTCAACTGGAGTTGAATTGGTTTCAAACTTATGGTCGCATGACATAAGTGCCGAGCTAGCACGAGACTCAAGATCCCCTGAAGATCTCCTATCCAAATACCGAGATGATAGTTATTCTTGGATAATCATCATCAAGCAAGATTCCGTGGTAAGATGTAAGACTACTGGCAGGAAGGACGTTCCGGATGCCGATATACCTTCTACGCAATTAGTTTCGTGGCTTCGTGGCGAAATGCGTGAAAGGGACCAGAGAGAAGGTACTTACAACCGAGCGAAGTAAGTATATCTGAATCTCTTCCAATGTGTGGATATTGATATATCTCTTAGATTATCTCGTCAACATAGTCAGCCAGATACAGGACCAAGTGATCATGAACAGGATGTACGAGTTTTGTTTGCCGGTACAAAGAGCAAGAAGTCGAATAGAAGAAATATTGTAGAGCAAGCTCAAGGAAGAGCTGCGACTCGTGAGTTGCATTTTTCGAATCTTTTGTTACATCCACCTTTGCAATACTCATACTAACATCTCCAACAAGTCGTCCATTCATTCTTGGATGGTCCTATCGCTGCCGTTGAAACAACAGATCACGTAAGCAGTCTAATAGACTTTTATCTTTCATCTAAGCACTACTATGCTTCCTGATTCCTTACCTTATCGTATCTCATGGCTGGTCCACACAGCTCTATACCCCTCCTGTTCCACCCCTTTATCTTGCAATTCACATCTTATCCTAACCTATGAACTAACACCCACTTCTCCAGGTGATGGACCTGATCCGCGAAACCAAGCTTTCGGATCTGGAGTCCTGGCGCAAACTTACCCATTCAGTTCCCACAGCCGAACGTCGCTATATAGGTGAAATCCATGATTTAATGAGTGGTTTAGCATTTCAGAATAAAGATAATACGAGGAATGCTTTTGTTTATAATTTTAGAACGGGTATGTGTATTTATTACGATTTGGGAGCGTGATTCTAAGATGGTGCGGGGAAGGTAATCTAGAAGGGAGAAGGAAAGGCGCTGGGAAAGGAATTCATGTATGTATGTAGATACCCGAGTAGAAATTAAGATATTGCGAAATCTCTAGTCTGCGTTTAGGGAGAGGTTGGGTGTTGATATTTGATCTCCCCTGATTGAAAGCCGAACAGGATAATTAATTCACTCCGGTGTGAATTTTAGAATACGTATCTCCAGTACTCCTATCCTTGCCTTCCCATTTTGATACTTCAGGAAATAACCCATCTGCCCACAAGTACCTGAGTGCATATATACATTCCATGGTCAAATGCTCCTGCCTTCCATCGAAGCGAAGACACTTCATAAACTCCGACCAACATCACATCGATATCATATCATCTAACAGTCACACATATACATAATGTGAGAATTGTCTCCCATCTGCATGTTAATCTTTTCTTGAAAGATTAAAGTCATATACACGCGCTACCGATTGAGCTGGCTTGGCTAACGTTACTTGATTTGATGGTTCAATGATCCAGGCGTTTCTGCCTTTTTACTATTAACATAACATCTATCTCTGTCTCTCAATCTATGTATCTGTTGTTTGAATTTCTCACGCCCATTTCTTTGCCACAGTTCTTTGTTGTCCCTTCATATGGAGTACGTTTTCCTCCTTCCTAAAGATTCCTCACAGATCCCCATGTACCCAAAGATAAAAAAGGATTTATATAATTAGACTCCGCAACGCTCACCATCAAATCATCAAGCATAGCCTGCCCGGCTAGCTCAATCGGTAGAGCGTGTGACTCTTATCATTGGAAGATGTTCAAAGTCAATCACAAGGTTGCGGGTTCGACCCCCGCGTTGGGCTCAATTCCCTACAGAAGCTTGTAACTTTTTTGTGTTTTTTTTGCCTCATGGGATGGGTAGATGAAGAATGAGAGGAGGTGAAAAAGAGCGACAAAGGAATGGAGGGGTAGAAAATAGTGAGAGGGATTTGGTGGGGGAGTTTTAATTCTTTAATTTTTTTGCCTTTTTTTTGGTCTTGGTGGGGTGGAGTGGTAGAGTGGATTATTGCATTGTAGTGAGTGGTCTTCGTAGTAGGGTGGAAAAATTATGATATCATTTTGGATTTGAATATTGACGGAGGTATGTATGTTTACGGATGGCTTATTTATATCATTCATCTTATCATCTAATACGATTGTATATTCGGAATCATTAAATAAATGAATGGATAGATATTCAATCATCTTTTATTTCCTATTTTCCAAATCAAAGAATCAATATTGATATCGGGATGTATAAGGAGATGTATATATAGTATAAGGAGATGTATATATATCTCCTTTAAACTATTGCGACTTCATATCTGGATGCTTGTTTCATTTGGAATTCTGTAGTGTGTATGTAGTTGGCTTGTGTATTTTATTTATCCTGTATTGTATTTGTTATATCTAGATTAGATAGATACTGTAGTCAGATGGATGGATGAATGGATAGATAGACAGAGATAAGAAATAACAATCTTAAATTCTAAACATTAACTTCTGATCTGGAGGAAATCCAACGGGGTATCTGAGTATCTAACAAGTTTGTAACTATTCACATTTCCGCCTTTATTCTTCTTCTTCTTATATACTCCCCCCTCTCTTACCCCCTCCCCCCTTCACATCAAAATCCTCACCCCCCTCACCAAAAAGCACCACGCCAAGAAGCCAAGCTCCCCCCTCCGGATCTTAGATTCCAAGCCTCGAGTACCGAAAAAACCGTTGATACCTACCCAGTATCCCTAAATAGTATTTCCCAAATTGAGGCTTGTACGATGTACTAGGATCTATATTGCATACCCGTGGACTATTTAACCTAGTCGGTAAATAGATAGCTAGGTAGATAGTGGGTATTTGATATTCAACATCATCTCATCTTGAAATTTTTTATAGTTCATTTAGTTATTTATTTGTATTCATTATCTGATATGTGGTGTAGTGAAGAGAGATGGATAGATAGATAGATAGATAGATGGATAAATAAATATGTTCTGAATCTCTGTCTTGTGATGATTCTTATTATCTCTTTATTCTTGCATATATGTAAGATGTATATATGTGTATCCTTCCTCTTTCTATTTGAGAATATCTAATCCACATCTAACCCCTCTATATTCCATCACATCAACATCAGCATCACTTCTCGTCTCATCCTATATCATCTCATATTCGCTTCTCATTCTCCAACCCTCCCAAAAGTTCCCATCCCATCCAAATCATAAGTAAAAGAAAGACTCCGATGCTATGCAAGCAAGCAACCCATGCAACCCAACCATCCATCCATATTTCAAAAAGTTATGGAGAAGAAAAATCCCTCATCATCAAAAGAAGAATGAACGCTCTCATCTCATAAAAAATATATAGAAATTATATATATGAAAAGAGAGACCGAAAAAGAGAAACGCCTTTTAATGCAACTCTTATGTGTATAAAACTTTGGGATGCCATACCATGCCATCCCATCTTACGCAATGCAATCCGCTGCAAACAAAAATAGTAATAAATAATAAAAGTTTTCCCAAATAGATTTCGCCACTTCCCCTCGTCTCATCTCATGACATTCCATGTTGCCAAGCAAAGAGAAAGATCTTTACATAGCATAATACAATCCTGCGCCCAAGGCAGCCATACCATATGCCAGCGGCGGCGGCGTCTGCATAGCGCCTGCATTTTTCGACTTCGAACCCGAGCTCAAGGTAACCGATCCGCTGATCTCGCCACCCGATGAACCTGAACTAGCTGTTGCGGCGTTCGCAACCAATGTTGCGTCTGGAACTGCCGTGGTGCCCGTGGTGATTTCCACTACACTCGTACTGGTAGCGTTGAAATTCGTTTGAGCGAGAGAGATTTCATTGTTGTCGAGATCGTAGACGATGTATGCGGAGCGAATAAAGGTATCTCCCAAAACTGAGGTACTGTCACCTGCGGGAGCGATACCGAAAAGACAGGCTGCGGTGCCGTCGGTGAACTGTAATTGTTGACCCGTGGTACTGGTGACGGGGATGACGAGTTCGTCCATGGTGACTTGAATGGTAGGGGATGTGAAGGTGAAGTTTAGAGCGCTGGTGTTGGAAGCGAGGGAACAGGGGACGTAGGCGGCGCCTTCGCTAGCATCATACTGAGCATCGACTTGTTCGTAGATGGCTTCGGCCATGGCGTCGGGGAGGTAGGTGAGGGAACTTCCGGAATCGAGGAGCACGGCGAGAGCTTGGTCTTGAGCGATGACGGTATCGCCTAGCATGATCTCGGTTAAGGTGATGAGAAATTCGGCGTAATATCCGGATTCTTTCTCGACCGGGAGGGTTTCCAGTTTCCCGTGATATTGAGCAGTATCGACACCACCGAATAAAATACTTCCGGTGCTAGCATCCAAATCGTTAAGCCATAAGGAGTAAGCATTTGAATTGATCAAACCATCAGCAACCATTTGTGCTGGTAAGTTATTATATGCCTTCTTTCCCGCTCTTCCCACCTGAACCTCGTTAATCTCGTAACCGATTCCTAGAATTCCTTCGGGCGAAGAACTGGTATATCCAATACCAAATTGTAATTTGTCCAAAGTCGTTGATCCAATCGTGAATGTATCCGTGACATAATCTCCCGATGCTCCAGATCCATCGACGTAAGAAATATTAAAATCGCTGGCTACATATGCGTATGTTGACGATGAGTTGGCCGTATATGTTCCAGCCAGCTGACATGGGTTTGTCTTTTTACTACATAATGTTGAGCTAGCAGTATTAACCCATAAATCACTGCTTCCTGTGTCGATATGTAATCGTAAACTCTGTGCCGGTGTACCTAATGTTCCATTGGCGAAATATAAAGTTTCCTGAACGACGTTAGTATATAGCTTCACTTAAAGTACAAACGAAATTCACGAACCTCATTATCTAAAGTAGCAGTAACAGTCTTTGACCTCCTTCTTAATTTCCTTAATTTATCTCTTGCTAAAGGATTTTCCACTTGTTTTCGTACCACATCTAATCCAACTACTCGTGCTGGTCCATCGGTTCGCTTCTGTAATTGTATTGCATCTGTACATGTTGATAATATTCCCACGGCAGCGGTAATGAATGTTGTCGTCCTCATGATTGGAAATAAAATATATTGATGAAAAAGAAATACCCTTCTATGAAATCCTATATGGGATATGAAATTGGTATATATTGTTCGGGTTGGTCCAGATGACACGGACAGTAGGCGCTAATTAATTTAGCTTCGAAGTCCCCGAAGACCCAAAAATTTATTTTTTAGAAAATCTGAAAATAGAGCCAAGAAAATCCAATGTAAAAAGTAATAACCAATATATTCAAACTATTTAAAAAATGGTTTGTTGGTAGTGAGGGTGATATGAAGAGTTGTACCTTTAGAAACCAAAATTCGGAACGAATGTGATGTGATGTGATGCGATGTTTTGTATAAGTTCTCAAATCTCGGACTGAGTAGTACTAGTTAAGAGTAAAGCTTTTGTACAGCAAAGAGAGCTGCGACAGATGACGAAACTCTTAATTGTGGCTGAGAGTACGAGGTGCAGGCAAGAGAATCGTATTCTATACAAATTTGTGGAGTATATTTCTTAGTATTTCTAAGATCTTCAAGCGTTTTTCTACTGTAAGGCTGGCACGCCGTGAAATCCGTTCTTGTCTTGTATCAAATGGTGGCGTGGTGGACTTTTCAGGAAGCGCAGCGGTTGGAACTTAGAATGCCGAGAAAGGCTGAGAGATTCTAAAGTAAGAGGGAAAGATATAAATATGGAGATGTAGTGGAAGGAAGGATAGAAAGTAATACAATATAAGATGACAAGAGCCTCTACTAGGTATTAGGTACAGTAGTAGTAGTCAAATTGTGTTACTATCAAGGACGAGGATTGAAACGATCGAGTAGAAATGTACAAGTGGGATTCTCTAAAGGTACTACTGTATATGAAAATGCAAGAAGACGGTCCCGAAAGCTTTGAACCTTTGGAATAATATTTCTCATACAAAAAGACCAAATCCAATGCAAAGAGTGATTCCAATCCCAAGGTTCGATCCTCTTTTCTATATCTTGGCAAGTTTGTTGGTTGACATACGGTACGAAGTATAGAGTGTATAAATGCTAGTATAAATGCTAGGGTTGTTGTCTGGGATGATTCAAGGTCAAGGATCCGCAATATGACGCGGCCTACCATGTACAACTACGAAGCTCAGGCGGGTGCGGAGACTTTGTATGGAATACTACAACTCTGCAAATCAAGAGTCGTTCGATGGGAAATAAATTATTAAAAAGAATCAAAATTAAAAAGGTTACTAGACATGTACAGTGCAGTCGATATTAACTAGATAATAAGGACATAATAATGATATAAAGGGGAACGGATTTTGAACATTAGAACGTTGAAACATCTGATCTATAAAAAAAAAGGTAAGAATCCATAAGATATCATTCAATGACCAATCATATCAAACAAAATCCTCTTCGCTGGAAATCCTGCGCCCCAGACTTTCTTTCCTAAATAGCTTTCAGGTCCCTTCAAGAGGAAGAGGCGAGGTACAGACACTCTGATATTGCAACGAATTAAGATTCTTATTCACACTGTCCTGATCTACCATACCTGCTTGGCATCTTGATATTGACGAATCTGGGTGTGCATACTAGATACTGTACTCGCGGAAGGGTACCATACGAATCCATAATTCGTTACCTGCACAAGTTCCAACATAACTTTCCAGGGATCTCATAGGAAAGGAGGGGGGGAAGAGGAAACATGCTATTTTCAGGTTATTGCGATAAATGAATTTGTATGGCTCCTCATGCCTTTCTTTTCCTCCGAGTCTTCGACCCTCAGACCTAGAAACATAGCATGAAGCATTGAGGATGGGATACTTTGCAGACTAAAAGAGGAAAGCGCATTTGCTTGAAACACCATCGGGGTTCATCACACAGTCCTTTTCCAAATTCCCAGCAATAAAGCGAGGACCATAAATCCATGATACAAAGCATGAATTGAAATTGTTTGAACTTGACCGAGAAGAGACGTGAATAGTTTCTCTTACACCAAAGCCATTTTGTGATCTTGCATCTACCTAGCTAGCTGGGTGGCTCGCTGAAGTGGAAAGGCAAAACCCGTTTTATCGGATGAAGCCTCAAGAGGATAGGTAAAGTATCTGAAAAGGGGGAGGGATGGAGAATTGAAAAACGTGTACGATATATGTGTACGTAGTCTTCCTTTCATTTCTTCGAGGGGTAGTACTCTATAAAGTGCCCGTGCCGTAAATTCAATGAATGGACCAACAAGCAAACTTCCAAAACGGAAAACTGCAAAAGCTAATCAAGCATAAATGTGACCATTCTGCCTACAATGACCCAGTAGGCCAAGGGAATAGACCCGATGAAAGTGATGGGCAGCGTAATTCGTGGTAAATCGATACTCGTCATTATCACCACTATATTCGTAAGCAAGCAGTGGCGACGGTGATATCGGACATTTTAAATCTTACATGGAACGTCCAGACAGTCTGACAGGATCAATAAAGATGGATCTCATAGGGTTACTTACGCAGGCACTAAAGAGATTAGGTAGTTGCCGAACTTCCTGCATCGTACAAGAGTACTCCTCCGTTGGTTGTGGACCTGGTGGTAGTGGAATTGGATCGACTGTGTTCGTACTAAACTCTAAAAGGGTCGTTCCGTCGACCAGAGGGATTTTCCTCCCTTCACTCCACACAGACAGAGTACGATTTTGATATGCGAGTTTATTAAGACTTTTTGAAGATGCTAGCACGTGGCTAGGTATCTACGTATAACTCATTCACAGCCACAATCCAAAATAAGAAATTTCTATGATTATCTAGGTGCCTAGGTAGGAATGGTCGATATTAGAATATCAGACTTTGACTGACTATCACGACTTTTACTACGATCGCTTCAGTATTAGGCACGTGCTAGGAGGTGCTTCTTGTCTCGCCAAGAATCCTTATTACTAAGCTTGACAAATTCCATGGCTGGCCAAAGGAAAGGATTCCAAAACATTTGAACTTCAGAAAGTCTCATTGCGAATTTGCAACACCATACGATGCTCATCTGAGCTATTACCTAAATCTCGTGAGCATTGACTAACTCAAATCATCACATATTCCTTCCCCATACTTCAAACGTTTTGAACGAGACCGCCGCACAAGTCTAAGCGGCAGCCTCCAGCTGTGACCTCTTTTTTCAAATCTTGCAATCCGTTTCAAAACTTCCTACCCAAACATCGGAAATTTTATCACGTCTTGGATTCTTGGTATGACTGATCTCGGAAATCGAGGCACGGATTTTCAATCAGATGGAGATTAAAAAGCTTGGTGTTTATGGTATTGACTAAGTATACCTGGGTGGGGGCCCTTGACATATGAAGTCAGTCACTGCGCCTACCTAAGTTCTTTACATCAATACCTTCAACAGCGTCGTGTTGACATGTTGCGTCTATCGCGGCGATGTTGTAGCAGATTCCTCCTATCCCTCGATTTACGTTCACTAAAGGGTCCTCGTATGGAACTCCAAGTTATTCAGTGGATACTTGAGATTGCGTATATCAAACCAAATATCCAACTCAATGTTGGTTTGCGACACAGCAAACTTCTTACAAGCGTGAGAACTTTTCTTTTCTTTTCGTTTGAAGTGACGTGTACGCGTTTGCTTTCGTGTTTGGTGTGTTGAATATTGTAGGAGTGGAGCATTGCTTCGCACACATTGTTCACTCTCTCCTAAGTTCCTGCGCATCGTGCAAACCAAATTGAGGTGCTGAGAAATGGCGGAGTCAAGAGGAGGCGCGGCAAGTATCAACGATAGCACTGCCCCATTTTGGAAAATATGTTCGGGCTGCAACGTATTTCATCTCCATCAGGATGAAAGCACGCAGAGTTACACTCGCCTTGGTCACTGCCGTTGCCCGGGAGCCATGTTGTACCATTTTTGACCACCTTCCAAGGCAGCTATAGCAATTTGAGAAACTACCTGACTGTTAAAATTCTCAGCAATCATGCTCATCTCTTTCATCACACACGATTTGTCTGACAGTAAAACTCTTCAAGGCTGAAAAGTATGCAAAATTGCGATGATTCCTGGCGTCGTAATAAGCATGGCTAATGACCACAATTTTCGTCAGCAGTAAGGTTGATCATAATCTACATTGATTACGTAGCGCAAACTACGTAATCATCGACTCGGTGACCGAAGGCAGCAGTACTTATGTATTCGGAACATCCGTCACCTACACGATAGTGTTATCTATCTGGCTGACATCTAACTTCATCATACTAAGCATCGCAACCATCAATCCAAACACCTGCCAAGTTGCAGTTTTTGAAATCAGGCATCCAGTGCGTGGAAACCAATCAATCAAAGCCCTCGAGCCTACGAGATTTCTTTCACTGAAAGAACTTATTTTGTTGATGTACAAATGCACGCACGTTGTCAATAAAGTTCCAAGACTGGGAATTCAATTGCTCTCTGCATGTTCATCGAATCAAAATTGATATTGATCTGATGAGGCGGCTGCCTAACTGCATGTATTCGTAAGGCTTACCCTCCAGCGATGTAAGACGGATAAACATGTAACTTTACATCATATGATATGATTCCTCTTGAGTTTTGAAAACATAGTTCTCAATTGAATTTGTTCCTTAGTTTTGAAATCAACATTCTGCCATCTTAATATCCCACTGCAGATTGTACGAGATCTGACACATTGATTAAGCATCTATTACACACCACTTCCACTGGCTCTTAATCAATAATCAGTCAATCACAATGGATCCATATCTCAATGATAGATGGTGAGAACTTCACTCACACCTTCATCAAAACTTCATCAAAACACCATGCTTACATTTCACTCTGTCCTAAAGTCCCGTTTACGCCGTTAGTCACCACCTTCTTCCCCTCCCCTCATACCCCCACCCGAGTTCTAACAACCAACTCATCAACCCTCCAGTCCTTCTTCGGGGCAATGGGCTGCTGCTGTGCAATCGTCCTCTCCAACATCGGCGCCGCATACGGCATGGCCAAAAGTAGCATCGGAATCTCCGCAGTCAGCGTCATGCAACCACAAAACATGATTCGCAGTACCCCCTCCATTCTCGTTCCCTCCCCCCTTCCCCCTCCACCCAACCACTCTAACCCCACCACAGACCTCCTCCCCATAATCCTCTCCTCCGTCCTCTCCATCTTCGGCCTGATAACCAGCATTCTCATCGCCTCCGCGCTCGTCGCTCCCTCCGCTTTGCACACAAATTTCCTGCATCTCGCCGCGGGCCTCTCCGTCGGACTCAGCTGTCTCGCGTCTGGCTTTAGCATTGGGGTGATTGGCGATGCGGGCGTGAGGGGCGCGGCAATGCAACCGAAGATGTTTGTGGGGATGGCGTTGGTGTTGATTTTTGCAGAGGTGTTGGGTGAGTTGTGCCCCTTTTCCCCCTCCCGTTTTTCGCGTCGGTGTTTGTGGAAAAGTGAAAGAGTAGGAGGGGGTTGAATGGAAGGGAAGCGAAGAATGCAAAAAAAAAGAAAAAGAAAGAGAGAGTGCAGAAAAAAGGGAGAAAAAAAAACAGAAAAACTAACACAAATCTCTCCCGAAACCAGGCCTCTACGGATTAATCGTCGCCCTCCTAATGATCACGCAAGCAACAGCCGGTGCGACACATTGTGGTCCATGATTCCATGAAGTGTAATTGGGAAAGCAGATATAAATCAGGATGGCAAGTATCGGGATTCAGAAGATGAGAGTGATAGATAGATAGATTGTCATACTCACCGGGGCGGGGCAGAACGTGATTTTTTACCAGTGACTCACGCATCGAAGCAGCTGAATTGATCTCGATATCGGGTCTACTTAGGGGAGATATCTGCGAATCGAATCTGGGGATTTGTTTAGTGCTTCACTGAGTTTATCTACTCATTCATATACATACGTAATCACCTCCAGGCCTTTCTTGGTTCCTCCCTTCATCCTCCTTCGTCTTCGTCCCCCTTCTCCCTCTCTCCCTCAGACGAGAACGAGGACGAGGACGGGAATAAAAAACTCTCGTGATCCAACTTTCATTTATATTCAAGTATGGTACATACCTACACAGAGAACACACACACACATACAGATATTCAATAATTCACATTCAAAAACCACATCCGTCTATTTACCTACTCACTCACATACTCACTCACATACTCACTCACATACTCACTCACATACTCACTCACATACTCACTCACATACTCACTCACATACTCACTCACACATACTCACTCACATACTCACCATCAACCCCCTAGACCCAGAAATGGATCCAGAACCGCAACCAACCAACCAATCAATCAAGGCTCAAGCACTCGATGTCATGAAAACGTAACAAGTTCTGATTCTAATACTTATTTATTCATCAACCTCTCTCTTTTACATAAAATATATACCTCGCTGGACCTTCTCCAACCACAGCCACAACCTAACCTACTCATAGCAGCACCAATAAGTAATTTTCCACCACCCACCGATCCCAAATGCGAATAACCAGCCAAGCCCAACAATCCATCTACAAAATTTCAAAGTCCCAATGCATTTATTTATTTACCACAAGAAAAAAAATTATGTATAGCTCTTCCCCTTTCTCCAAATGCACTATACTACATCCTTCCTTCCCTCTTCATATTCCCCCTCTCTCTACTCATCATCCACCAATCTCTTTGCCTCCCAAGCCTTCTTCGCCGCCTCCTTCAAGCCGTCCAAATCCCCACTCGTCTCACACATCCCTCTGAAAATCGCATCCTTCCCTTCCTTCTTCAACAACTCATGCGGATGAGCATATTCGACCACCTCTCCCTTATCCAGTACCAACACCTTATCATAATCCACAATTGTTTGTAAACGATGCGCAATTGTGATAATCGTACTCTTGAGTTCCCTTATCGTTTCTTGAATCTTGGCATCCGTGGTATAATCAATCGAAGCAGTAGCTTCATCCATCATGAGTACCTTAGGTTGTTTAAGTAAAGCGCGAGCTAGACAAAGAAGTTGTCGTTGACCTTGTGAGAGATTGTTTCCTGATTCTGTGACAGTGGAATTGAGGTTCAAGAAGATATTCTTGTTGGTGGTTGTAGAGCCTGATAATGATTCAATAGATGGTGGTCGTGAGACACCTGGTGTGGAAGGAGCTGTTGATGTTCCTACTGGTCCAATCAAATGAACTCTTCGTAAAGCTGTAAAGATATCTTCATCTGTGAAGAGGTTGAAAGGATCTAAATTACTTCGAATGGTACCTGTGAAAAGGGTTGGATCTTGTGGTACGATGGTTATTCTCTCACGAAGATCACGAAGGCCAATAAGACCAACATCAACTTCATCAATCAAAATCTTTCCCTCCTCGGCCTCAAGACCACGGAAGAGAGCAAGGGCAAGAGAACTCTTTCCTGCACCTGTACGACCAACGATACCAACCTTTTCCAAAGGTCGGATTTTGAAACTGACATTTCGCAATACAGGATCCAAATCTTCCCTATATCTTGTGGTGTAATTAATGAATTCCACAGATCCTTGACTTGGCCAGTTTTTGGCAGGCTCGGTTTCTTCAATATACTCTGCTGCTTCTTGCTCGACATCCAGATACTCCTTGATTCGCTCTACGGAGTTCATATTTTGTTCATTCATAGAATAAAGTCGTACCATCCAAAGAACGTTCTCCGTGAAACTGATAGCATAACTTAGGGAAAGACCAGCCGAACCAGCATCGATAGTACCGATGCTACTGACAATAAATGCCCCTGCGAAAAATGCGACGAGATCACCGACCAAGTCAATTCTGAATGATAGCCATCGATTTGCTGCCCATAGATAAATAAATGGTCGACTGTGAGTGTTGATTCGTAACATGTTGTCTCGAACAAATCTTTTCTCGTCACCATAAGCTCGGATAGTGGTAACTCCGTTGAGTGTCTCTCCGAATTGCTGGAACAATGGACTTCTTTGAATTGATTCGATTCTCTTCAAATCTCTTGATGATCGAAGATAGAATTTTCCAACAAAAAAGTACATGGCACTGATGAATATGCCTGCAATCAAGAAGCCAGGAGTGATAGCAGTGATCAAAGCGACCGTTACAATAATAGCCAAGGCACATGACATAACTCCAATGGCGATTGGTGCGACTTCTTGATCAACAGCTTCCAAGTCCTTACTAAATCGATTCATAAGTTGACCTAATGGAGTCGAGTCAAAGAACTTAAATTTTGCTCTGGTGACGGCTTTCATCAAATTCTCATGGATTCTCCAACTTGCGGTAAGGGAACCAAAGAAAAGCCAGAAGTCTCTGAAGAGGGCAATCAACATGCATGCGATACCAATCATAGCATAAACTCCGAGATAATATCCAACATCAACATCTGGAGCGAACTTTGCCACAATCGAAGTCTTGTTAGGGTCGAAATATGGTTGAACTTGAGATAACTTTGAGCTCGCGACTTGAATAGTAGAGATAGTATTGCCAATGTAATTGTTTGCGGATAAGTGATATTTGGTTCGGACAGCTTCAACATCATATCTATAGGTTCATTAGCATAAGTCGGTAGTTGAAAAGTACACGTTTTATAGCTTACTGGTTTGCCCATTGCTTAATCCATATATTGGCCCCAAGGGCGCCAACTTGTTGAACTCCAAAAACCATTACAGCGAGAACCCAGAACCACCAAGGACCCATGGCTCTCAAATACAATACGAGGACTCTCCATTTGACACCACCCTCTGCTTTTGTTTCGGCCATGGCGTTTTTCTTTTCCTTGGATTTCTTTGCCTTTGGTTTTGCATTTGCATCGTCCGGCTTACCATTTGCAGATTGGTCCTCAATAAGAGTTTCGTTGCTCTCCTCACCGATGCTAGAAGGGACTCGAGATGGGATTCGTGAGTGAAGAGCAGAAGCGGGGCGTGATTTAGTAACTTCCTCTCCTAATTTCCCTGAAGCTATAACCTTATCTGCGGATCCTTGTTCAGTGATCCTACCATTCTCGAGAAAAACAACATATCGAGAATGAGGAACACAGAGAGATAAATTGTGCGTGACTAAGATGCATGTACGATCAAGCATCAATGGTCCCCGAATACAATTATCGAATATCCACTTGGCAGTATGTGAATCCACAGCACTCAAACAATCATCGAGGAGCACATGTTTAGAGTTAGAGTAAAGAGCTCTTGCGAGAGAAATACGTTGCTTTTGGCCACCAGAAAGACTGATACCCTTTTCGCCAACAAGTGTCTCATCGCCATCATCCAGAATGTCTAGATCACGTTCTAAAGCGCAAGCAATAATCACATCCTTGTATCTCTGTTCGTCCAATGGAGCAGCAAACAAGATGTTTTCCTTAATATTAGCATTCACGAGCCAAGGTTGTTGAGCGCAATAAGCGACGGTTTCGGTGAGACCAGTTTCGGGGTCGGGTCGGACATCTTCACGACTGAACCCGCCAGGCAGGAACACCTTTCCTTTGATTAGAGCCATCTCGCCAAGAAGAGCCATCAGGAGAGACGTCTTTCCAGATCCAGTGGGTCCAGCAATGATGTTCAAATGACCAATTTCGAATTTGACATTCAAATCCATCATTCGGAATGCGGTAGAGACATCCTCATCAGTGAAAGCTTCTTTGCCACCCCAGGATAAAGTAGCATTCTTAAATCCGATCATTTGATTACCATCCTCATCCAAGTTATCGTGTGAGAGCTGATCGTACTTTTCAGTCTCATCTTCGTTTAAGAATTCCTCTACTCGATTGATTGATACTTGACTTTCCTGAACATGAGCTATCATGTCGCCCAATTGATCCAGAGGAACGCGAAGAATGTTAAAGAGTGAGATAGCTGTGAATGCGATGGAAGGATAAAGCGGCTTCTTCTCTCCAACTGTATAATAGAGAAACGAGAAGAAAGTAATAACTACCGGCACCGTGTTCCACACAGCAACAGCGAAAGCCCAGATGATATACTTTAAGCGTAAAGCTTTCAACTCATCAGCTCGCTTATCATTGACAATATCAGTAAAGCGCTTTTCCCACGCAAAGTATTTAATGATACGAATATTCTCTAGGACTTCATTGGTAGTATGGATTCTTTTATCGGTAGCTGCCATGATCTTTTTCTGGGCAGCTCCAAAGCCACGAGCGAACCCAATATTCACAGGGAGAAGAATAGCCATGACAACGAGACCTGGAATACTACTCTTTCCGAGGATACGATAGAGAAGATATACAGCTACGATCAATTGGGTTGGAGCAGCAGCAAAGAGGAAGTGAAGATACGCAGTGACTTCGCTGACTTTGAAAGAATCAACAGACATGAGATTTATGATGGTACCAACATTAGCTTGCTCATCTGTCTTCTTTCCTGCCCCAGTTGCAGTAGCTGGTGGAGTCTGTGCGGCATTAGAAGTTTGCTCACCCTTCTTCTTTCCAAGTGATCTTCGCCACCAGCTAGGTTTCTCTACATCCTTAAGATCTTTCTTTGCGCCAAGAACAGAGTCACTTCCTGATGCAGCCTTTCTTCTTAATGCTTTAGCGTAGATTTCACCAATGATGATTGCCCTGAGTCTTATACAGATCTTGCGGCCAATCCAAAGGGCTTGCTGATCGGCGAGCGAGCGAAGAATATCGGTAAAGGCAAGAAGAATGACGTATAGCCAGATGACATTGCGAGGCGCCGAATCTGGATCTTCGATGTATTCAAGAATCGCTTTCAACAGCAATGTAGGTGCAAAGTTGAAAAGGCCGGAAAAGACGGCATAAGCACACTGTATAGTAAGAAGACCTTTAAAGTAGCGCATCAAATGCCACACCAAGGCCGATGTCTTTTTGAGTAGTCTGTAGTCTGCCAAAACAGCTGCCGCTTTGTCCTTTGGCATCAGGTTCCAGACATCTGCAATTTCGAAGGTGTTGATGTAGCCGTGCCAAACAATAGAATCGACCCATGCAAAGGTAGCAATGGAAAACAAGCTGGCCAATGGCTCTTTTGAGGGTTGAATATCTCCCTCCCACTCCAAGACCACAGCCTTATTGCCCTTGCGTGTAGTAATGGCGAGTCCGAAAAGGAACGAAGAGAGGACGAAATCCGAGATGATGAGTCCCTGGCTGACTCTGGAACGCGGATGGATGATCGCAGAGCGGAATATTACCAGCGAGAAAAGCCATTGTGCAGTGTATAAAGCAGCCGTGTGATTCCAGATCTTTGGGACTCTCCATTTCGTATTGGAGAAAGCAAATCTCAAACTTGCAAGTATCAAAATGTAGGTCCAGGTAAAGATTCCAGCGGTGGCGGCCACAACCCCCTTTGAACCATATGCGCCGAGTACGAAAACTGCGATCTGGATACCAAGTTCTACCGTAATCGCAAGGAGCTCAATAACTGTCAAGGTGTTCTGGCCTCTGGGACTATCAAGGGCAGCAACCGATCCTTGAGTGGTCGTTTTCGTCAATACCAATCGTCCACCGCCATTTATCGACAACCCTTCGTCTTCCTCATCGACAGCGGTGTGGTCGTTTCCGTTTGCCTCCCCATTATGATGACTGAATCCATTGCCACTTATCGTTGTACGGTCAATTGATCCCGTTCGCAGCTGTCGATACTTGTGTTTCTGTTTTAACTTAATTTTCCGGCGGACCGCAGATGTTATTAGGATGAGGAACGAGAGGCCGATGACTATTAACGGAAACAGTACTTTCAGATAACTTTGTGCGGTTAGTCTTCGGCCTGGCAGCAGACTGACTGCTTCCACTTACTCTCGCTGTACACAGTTTGTGAAATCATCGATTTGCCATACAGGCCCACTGCATTTACCCAACATGATTGAGTATGGATAGTAGGACGGCGATTGAAACGTCTCGAACGTGTTGCGTGGAGGTAGTCTTAACGTATCATTGAATTGGCTAATCAAGTAAAAGAATTATTATTTCCTGCTTATAAACAATGGCTTTGGCGCGAGAAAATTAGAGAGGTGATGAATTAAACCGAGAGCATAAAGCCGTAGTATGTCATGGGAGAAGAAAAAGCAGAGGAAAAAGAAGAAGGAGAAAAGAAGCAGCCAGATATTTCACTAGCAGTTCTCCGAGTAAATATATATATATATATATAGGGGAATTATGTACTCAGAAGTTGTGGTGGGAGAGAAAGAAAATGGAAGTTGTATGAATTTGAGACAGGATGAAGGGTTGGGAAGGATGGGATGTTGGAAGAGAAGAGGTTTGTGATTGCATACATACCTAGTACCTAGTAGTAGTAAGTACCTTTCTTTACCCTCCTCTCTACTCTGCCTGTACTCGCACTATTATGACTGTTATTATGATCTTTTACTTTTATCTGCAAAAAGAGTTTAATAAGCAAGTACTATATAAGTAGCATATATGTAGCATATGTGCTCTACGAAGTATGTTATGTTATCCGCATCCACCCTCGAGCCACCAAACTCTTTTCGGTCCCACTCGGATAATATTGCCCCACTTGATGAAGGAGTACATCGCATAGAGGTTTGTTGCTTTGTCTCTTATTAGTCGAAGTAGACGTAGAAGTAATGTATGAAATAGTACCGAGTAGTTTTATAAGTCGGAGTCTTATATAAACATCTAAATCCCGTCTTCCGAAACCAATCAGTGAATGTCTATCGTCTGCAATAACCATCTTTCATTACGAGTGGACCTGGTACACACATACATGATACATCTGCACATTGTCCCTAGTTCGCCTAGGTAGACATACTTCATGATGCTGGAAAGGTTAACATCTCAACGGGAGTACAGCAGGGAACTTCTTTGAACGTTGAATGCATCTTACTTTTTTCATCACAACACTCATTTTGTTGCTATGGTATTATTATTACCCTCGTCACCATTGGTATAAGTATACTTTGGCCAAGCTATATTAAACCGTCGGATCCATGGATGTTTTCTAGAGGAATAATATGCCAAATTCTCTACTCGGTCGGCTTGCAAGGCAAAGACAGTCATCAATCAATCATTCATTTATTCATCTTGACAAGGGAATCGGCATTAGTTCGCTTATCCTAAGATACAACAATGTCTACCTGGTACTTCTAGAACAGCCAGCCCAACCTTACCCCGCGAAGGATTTGGTTGAATTATTTCTTCCTTCTCAGTTTCTCTCGTCTAAAGATCAAAGTATTAACTTCTACAATCGATTGATTCATTGATTGATCAATTGATTTCTTCACAAGCTTTGCTCCGGACCTCGTACATACAGTATTCCCCCTAGGACCCATCTTCAGACCCTCATTGCTGTCAACGGTTCCTGACTACTACTCCGTGTTGCACCCCTTCATTGCTGCACCACTCTTCCATCTCCACACTTCCATCCACACCGCCATTACTCATCGGAACGGATTCTCCCAAAACGTCTGATAAAGAAACTTCTGGCCGACCTGAGCCGACCTATTAAGGAAGGTGCTATCGGTAACAGTAGCCGCATCTTTCACCTTGTACAGTGGGCACAATGATCGTGATCAGGAATTATTTTTGCTTTCATTACTTGCACAACACAAACACCTGTTGAACAAAGCCATTCATTTTCTGATTCGTCGAAAACCCATCCTTATCTGTGCATTCCAGGAAACCATGTGCGATAACGGCTCTGACTCAAATGTCAAAACTACCCGGTGCCACGCTCCGTGTACCTAGGTAGGTAACAGAAAACGTCGATTTTGTGGCTTTCCATGGTGTCACCTGCTTTGGCTCGTGGAATTGATCCCTCCGAAGCCATGCATGATGGCACTCATAAGAATTGATTGTTTATTAATCCTGCAGGCTCATTGGGCAATCGATAGATTTGAGATCTAATATTTGACCTGTCATACACAGATAGTCGTCTTGAAGAGGAAAATAAATCCTCACACCTTGGATTCAATTCATCTCAACAGTCTTCCTGAGAGATCATCGACGATGGAAGCCTAGTAAGTTTACTAAATACTTCAAAAATTACTAGATCTTAGTAGATGGCTAGTCCGAAATAGTCTCCCCGACTTACACAAGCATTTTCTCATGCCAGAGGATATCATATCACATCTTCTGTCTACTCTTCATACTCCGGTTCATCTCTCAGCCCAATTCAATGCAGACTTTACCATGTTATAAATCAGTTGAGACAAATTGAGCCCGTTCCGAGAGTGGGAAGTAGGCACCCGAGCCGGCAGTTGAAAAGTTGACAATATTCTCACGGCTTCCGAATCGTGTACTATTCGGAGACACACTCCATACCATCTCTTTGATTGCCATACTTTTGCACTCATGTCTTACATCCGATCTCACCTTTGGTTCCCTTCCGTTGGCCCACTCGTGTTCGAAACAGCAAACAACTTTCAACATTCCATACCTTCTTAAAAAATTCTCCTTTGTCGTCTAGATTTTCCAAATGGCACGATGCATACAAAACAGCGTATTGTATTCTCCGAGATGACCTGCCAAGCAAGCTGCTGCGGCTGATACCTACGATATGCCTTCTTACAATCTATGACTCTAGCTTTTTAAGGCGTCATGATACACTTCAATGACTGCATACGCAACCTGGAATTCGTTCTGGAGATGTTACCACACATATGATCAGTCACAGCTACTCAGGTAATAGACGCAATTCTATCAATAATTGCCTAGATATGACATCTAGTGTTCACCAGATGACCCTCTTGTTTCTCAAAGGCGCATGGACCCTAGATTTTACGGAGGAAATCGCACCTGGAAAGGACATTATTGTATAGACGAGTTCAGCTCGCAGCCCTGGAAACAACTCGTATCATGGTTCGCTTGAGCTGTAGAAATGCCTCAAGAAAGAAACGAATGATCTATGCACAAACGCTGGTAAGAATGGTCACCCAAGTCCTCTATGATATGGATTTCAGAGAGACAGGATATACGACGTCAACCTCAATTCAATTTTTGCAACTACCATATTATGCACACATGCGAAAATCCATATCCCATATTCCCATCCAAATAAGAAACTGACACCGTGTTAGGAATGTACATACGGCGTATCCATACAGACCGACCTAGCATAAACCTTTACCATTGCGCCCATTTCACTGCTGCCCCAACTCTAACTTCAACAAGTTAACCACAGTTCTTCCCAGTTCTACCACACAAAGCTCAAAACAATGTAGACGACTATCTCGAAACGAATCACTAATGAATCGCTTCGATATCCCACAAACCGCATCACAATCCTATCTTACCAGCCCAGCCCGGCCCAACTTATCCCATAATACTCACCTCTTCATACCCCGCTTCAATCCCATGTCTACAGATCCTGTTCCCTAATAATCTCCTTTCACTTCACCTACAAAATAAGAACCACCCTCAATTTTCCACTAGTACCCTCACCACGATCCCTCAGCTCTCTAAATAACAACCGTATTATAATCTAGCCGAGATGCCCTCCTTAGGCAACGCAGTCATGACCTCATACCTCACAGAAGTGTATCATATACCACCTGCATCTACAACAAAAACTTAACAAAACCACACTAGCCCAGACCCTATCAAATTAAGCTTATTTCTTATTTCCTATCTCTCTATTCCAATCAATCTCAAAACAAACCCCAAAAGTTAACCCATCAATCAACCCCAATTTTCATCAACGTCCTATCTCATCACCTCTCCATCCAACCCAAACCTTACACACACACACACACACATATATATACCTACCTACTTATTAACCTACTACCGTACCCACCTACCTACCTACCTATCTACACCCCCACCCACTAGCCCTATGGCCAAAAAAAAGGGAAGAAGAAGAAGAAGAAGAAAGGAAAAAGAAACAAGTTTCCCTCCCTGTTATGTTTCAGAACTTTGACAAACTTTATACAGAGTACACAGACAAGCCATCCACCAACACACCACACCACACCATATGCGCACAACTTCATTTCACATCTTCAAATCATACTTACGAGGTACTAGGTACTCACACACAGGCCCTCTTTGCTTCTTCTTCTTCTTCTTCTTCTTCTTCTTCTTCTTCTTCTTCTTCTTCTTCTTCTTCTTCTTCTTCTTCTTCTTCTTCTTCTTCTTCTTCTTCCTCTTCTTCTTCCTCTTCTTCTTCTTCTTAATTACATCAAAACATTAAATAATAAATTCAAGATTCAAAAAATGTTTTGAATTAAAAAATCCACATGAAGTACTATATAACGAATCTAACAACTCTCTCTTCCAAAGAGTTCGATCTAATAAATGAACTTTCTAATTCACAGACTAAATAATAGACAGTTAACTAACCGATGAACTAATTCATTCAGTAACTTTGATAGAGCCATCATTACCTAGCTAGATAGTATATAATAGGTAATTACGGTATAATTCCTACAACAGCACACTTGGAATAGCTTTTAGTAGCATAGCATTCATTCAGTATTCACATATTGATAGTTATAATCACAACCACAACCACAACGCAAACTCAATCTTTATCAAACATTGCTTTATAAATTGTACAATAAGTGCCTGCTTTTTATATCTCATGCTACCATCAGAATTCATGCAATGCAGTCCCAAAAAGTACACCCATCCCCATCCCCAGCCTATCCGCACCTATTGTTACATTACACAAAGATCATGGTCAGTATGTAGATAAAATGATATTTTCTCTTTCATCTACGCATCTTTGATCTCCGAAACCCGTCCCAATTTTCCTAACAACCACCAATCCTAAATCATTTTGCTTTTCTTTTATGTAATCAAGCATACAAGAAGAAGTTGAAAGATATGAAAAGGGATTTCCTTATCCCATGATCATGCCCTTCATGCCGGCCATATCACCTTCCTTTGCGGCGATCTCAAAGTATCCGTAGATAATACTATAAAAATGTTAGTTATTTGTATTTGGTAATATGAAAATGGTTGTACTTACGTGACAGCCAACAAAATACCAGTACCAGAGCCGAGAGCTCCCATCAAATCACTACCAACAGAGAGGGCACCAATACAAGCACCACCAAATGCGGCAGCAGTAGGAATAATGCGCTTCAACTCCTTGTACATGCTTTGTTCTCTGTGACCAGCCATGACAAGTCCTTGATCCTTGAGTTGCTTAGCAACGTCTCTTGGGCCGGAACCGGAAACCTCAATCCAGGTCTTGGAGAAGATGGCACATGCTACAAGCATGTAAACAATGTAGACGGCAGTGTGGATTGGGTCGAGAAGAGCATCGGTGAAGTTCAAAGGTGGGGACATGTAGTATGCGATACCGGAAGTAGCGAAAAGTTGTGCTGAACCCTCCTTTGCCTCCCAAACACCGAAAAGTTGGACAAGCAAGTTCTCAGAAAAGCGGGAGTACAACATCTGGGAGATAAGGAAGACGTTGGAAGAGAGAGCGGATTGAAGCATAATTGGCATGTTGGAGGTGTAGAAAAGACGAACTGGGTAAGAACCACGAGCACCACGTTGGCGGGAAGATTTGACTGGGATTTCAACGCGGAAACCTTGGAGGTAGATAACAGTTGCGAAAACGACGATGGTAGCCAAAAGGTTCATGATGTTGGGGAGTTGTTGTCTATAGAAAGCCTCTTGGAGAGCACGTTGCTTGTTTGGCCATGTCAAAAGCAAGTGGAAGAGTGCGATAACGGCACCTTCGAATTCTGGGCCACGACCGGTGTTGATGGTAGTGGGAGAGAATGCTTTCCAGATGATAGACTCGCAGATGTTGGTAGCGATGAAGAGGGAAATACCACTTCCAAGACCGTATCCCTTTTGGAGGAGCTCATCGAGGAGAATGACAATCAAACCAGCAACGACCAATTGAAGGATGAGAAGGCAGACGACACCAGCACCGAGATCGGATGGTTGACCGTACAATCCAGTGAAGACATAAACAGTAGCTTGACCCATTGACAAGATAATAGCGAAGAGCTTTTGCGCGGTTTGATACAACTCGCGATCAGCCTTCAAGTCAAGATCAACATCAATCAAATGGGTACCAGCAAGAAGTTGGAAAACCATTCCGGAGGAGATAATTGGTGTAATACCCAATTCCATCAAAGTACCTCTGTTACTTGCCAACATCATTCTCAACCAGTATAAAGGATCGGAGGTATCTGAGGACACAATACCATACAATGGCATTTGGCTCATAACCAAGAATATCAATAATGTCAAACCCGTCCACATCAACTTTTGGTTGAATGGGACCTTTGTCTCGGGTTGCTGAACCTCGGGGAGGAACGGCGAGAAGGGTTTGATGAGATCGAGGAATCGAACTATAAGGATACATTGTCAGTATTTTGCAATTGATTGTGGGAAGAAATTTGAAGTTTTAGAAGCTCATCCACACTTATGACGACGAGCTGTGAATGAATGATAGAAATAACTTACGGCCACTCATCTTGGCGGTTTAATATCTGAAAACCTCACAGAAGTGGAAAAAGAAGAATAAGAAGAAGAGTTAAAGAATGGCACGTTGGCACTGTGCTCTGCTATTTGAATAAATGTCGCAGATTGTGAAGTGTTGACAGGAATAATAATCCGAACAGATCTCAAAGCTTGGGGTTAATTCAAGGTGGTGGCACTAGTAATTTTTGGGACTGGTGCCTTAATGTAAAGATGTGGCCTTTGGGTGCATGGGGATGAGTCAGCAAATGGTAGAGCTCACCTGCTTCACTAGTGTCCATCCGTACCCCTTTTATGCAAGATGCTGAGAACAGATGAAACTATGAGACGAGTAAAAATTCCTTATGATTTATTCATACTGGTGTACTTTGTATAGGTCATTTATATCATCATATATTTATTCAAGACATATCTCCAGCTTCAAAATTGGGAATTAAAGATTCTATCATTGGCGGCCTTAAGCAAGCCATTGATTCCTCACCGATAATGGTAGTATACGTAGCAACTAATTGTCTTTACAAGAGTAATAGAATACTCTCTTCCAATACCCAAACTATGAGTAATCTGAGTTCTGATCAAAATTTTACAGAAGTTTCATGGCTTTAGTCAACTCAAGTACGATGAACTGTCTATGTATAGAATGCTACCAAAGCATTCAATGAATCTTAATGCTTTTATTGTCTATAAATTCATGCAAACGTATTCTGATATAATCATGGTCATAATCTGTAACCAAGAAGTGCCAGTACCACCCATCAAAATCAAGATCGAATCCCTCCCATTTCTACATTTTAAACCCAAACCATCTAGCATCTTACATTACCGCTCCCACCAGCTCTAGCCTCCTGTCCTCTACCCCAAAAAGCTTCAATGTTGCCTTCCCTTCTTTAACCCTCTACCAAGCTATTCTCGCCAACCAACCCTCTGGCCACTTCCTCACACAAAACTTTCTCGCCTCATCTGTGAAAAGTATCCACATACCGAAAGCCAACGGTAAGAAGAAATACTCCACTGGAATTGGGCTACTGTTGATTGCAGACGCCAATCCTGGTATGTAGAGGAATATGAATACAACGACGAGAGCGAAAAGTATTGCCGGGAATAGCCAGAGGTTTTGTGTTGCTTTATTGAATGCAGGTGGTTGTTGGAAAATTGAGAGGCGACGGGTACGAGTTGCCTGGGTTTCTGGTTAGCTAGGAAATGAGAAGATAAAGTAAGAAGAGTTGGGGAGAAAATGGATAAAGAGAAGAAAAAAGACTTGCCATCAAATTAAACCACTGCATAATAACCAAATTGACAAAATAAATACTACTTGCCACAGCCAAAACTTGCTGTACATACGCATCACTTAAATGAGGCGGGTACTTTCCATATCCCAACCACAAGATCGAAAATGTAACTCCTCTCCGTTGACAATACCAATAAGACATTGCAAACGACGCAATAGCTTGTTGTACACCCAGAAAGATATAAGCGTGGAACAACAATTTCCAATCGACCAGTTTATCTTTCTTAACATCTCTCGGTTTCCTCAAAAGTACATCGGCTTCCGGTTGTTCATAAGCAAGAACTGTGGCACCAGCACAATCTGTGAGACAACAAATCATAATCATGAGAAAAGAGCTCAGGATTTGAGGAAGACCTAGAATGACATTGGTAATGATGGGGAGAAATTCGCAGAAGGTTCCTGCGGGAAGAAGATAGATGATAGTTTTCTTGAGGTTGTCAAAGACTACACGACCATATTTGACGGCTTCGACAACGGCACCGAAAGAATCGAGAAGGACCATATCGGCAGCCTCAATGGCAATATCTGAGCCACTTCCGAGAGCGATACCAATGTCGGCGGCCTTTAGAGATGGGGCATCGTTGACTCCGTCGCCCGTCATACCTACAATATTTTCACGTTTTTGAAATTCTGTATTCGTGTTAGTCATATGTAAAATAGTGCAGGAGACAAATTTGAGAATATACCTTTGACGATGCGTAGCTTTTGCTCAGGAGTAGTACGTGCGAAAACAATCTCTTCATATTGACAAAGTTGATCCCATTGATTATCGTTCAAACTCATCAAATCCGGACCGCTCAGAGCTATCGATCTCGCATCTCCGTGCTTAGAGTCCACGTCTTTCTCAGACATGACACCACTTGAAATGCTTTTTGGGGTCTCTATACCATTTCTGCTGAGTTTAGAAACATCGTGAATCATCTCAGAAGGGGTAGTGATGATACCACATTCAATAGCAATAGCTTGAGCTGTGAGTTTGAAATCACCAGTGACCATGAAAATTCGGATACCAGCTCTTCTTAGAACCTTGACTACCTCTAGAATTTCATCTCGAGGAGGATCGACGATGCCAACAAGTCCCACTAAAGTCAAATCGCTGCCAGCCTGTCGCATGATCTCGGCCTCAAAAGTGTTGTTTTCGGGTCTATGCTGTTTTTGGTGGCCTGGAAGAACTTTCCTTGCAAGTAGAATCACCCTCTTTCCCTGACTTGACCATTTGTTTTTTATCTCTTCGATAGACGCCTTCTTCTCCGGGCTCAACGGGTACACATGACCATCTTCACCAACGTATTTAGTACAGCGCTCCACTAGAATATCTGGGGCTCCTTTAATAGTCAACAGAAGATCCTCATTTCTCCATTCGGCTAGCTCCTCGGGTGATACTGCAAGTTCCAAGCCTTCGGGCTCAGATAACCTCAGCGTCCTGATCATGAATTTGTTCTTGCTATTGAATGCCAGTTCGAAAGTTTTTCTCCATAAAGTATACAAGTGTCGAACCTCTCCAAATGTCTCTGAGAGTCGAAGAACTGCCTGATCTGTCGCATCTCCTGCAATCTTCCTTTCTGCGAGAGGCAGATTGAGCGTTGCAGCATCGAATTCGCCAGCATTACATAAACCTGCCAGGGATCGCAATTGAGCCACTGAATTGGTCGTCTTGCCATTGAGATTTTGGAACTCAAGAGCTTGCTCGGGTGTCATTGTTTTTTCTGCGATTGAACATTCGGTTGCAAACATCTTGTTCTGAGGAAACAATTAGCTGGAAAATCCCAACGAAAATTTAAGGGCGAATGCCACTAATGTTACCTTTGTTAACGTTCCGGTCTTATCCGAGCAAATAACTGATACAGCTCCCAATGTTTCGACAGTCTTTAAGGATTTGCATAAGACTTGATTACTCTTCATGATATTCGCTGTAATGGTCAGGGAGGCGGTTAGTGCGATGGGTAAGCCCTCAGGAATAAATGCGACTGCCACTGTTACGATGTCTGCAGCAGAAATCTATTAGCGAACGATCCTTTCTAGTTTCCAGTGATGGGCCAGATAAGTGAGAGAAGTAAAAGCTACATACCAATAATCAATCCGGCAGTGGAAATCCAGTCAGGGTGAGAATGTCTTAACCATGCAGACCAACAGACAATGACTACTATGTTGAAGAATATCATGATGGAACAAATGATTATGATAAACCTTAAGATCTCCTTTTGCAGTGTCGTCATGCCTGTCTTCGGCGTATTTGTCAATTTAGCAATCTTTCCGAAGACGGTCTTGTCCCCCGTGCTCACAGTGACTCCTATTGCGCTTCCGGAGATGCAATGAGTTCCCTGCATACCAATATTGTGTGTTTCCAGATAATTGAGATCTGTATTTTCGACTGAACCGGCAATAGGTTGTGATTCGCCAGTCAAGATGGAGCGATCAAATTTAGCATCGGATGAGATTTCAACGAACCGCACATCTGCAGGTAGCTTGTTACCAGCCTTTATATAAAGTATGTCACCGGGAACTAGATCAACTGCGGCAAGTTCCACGCGGTTGCCATTGCGGAGGACAAAGCAGTCGTCAGGAAGCATACCGGAGATAGATGCCATCGTCCGAGACGACGACCAATCCTGCCATGCATTGAATAGTGCTTGGATGACGAAGACGGCATAGAGGACGATTGCAAGAGCAAGATTTGCCTGTGCCGGATTTGGTTTTCCTAATGGCTCATAGGTAATAGTGACCAGAATACCACCAATCAGCAACACCGATCCAAATCCACCGAATAGATATCCAAAGACTAAAGGATCAAAGAGTTAGAGAAGGTTCAAAACAAATGAGAGCATGGATGAGTCGCCAATCGACATGAAATTAGACATACCCCTCGAGAACAAGTTTGAAGGTGGCTTCGAAGGCATGTTCTTTCCAAATTCTTTTGTCTTGACCTCAACCTGTTCTTTCAAGAGACCTTGAGCAAGTGATGTCTCCAATCTATTTAAAACATCGTCTGTCGACAAAGTATGCCAATCCAGGTCACCAAGCTCAGCTGCAGCGCCCTTCTTTGCACGATCTGCATCGATTCGCTGTTTTTCTTTAGTCTCTTCAATGGCAAAAGATACAGTGCGGTAAGTAATTGGCAGAGCAGTTGCTGGATCGATGGAAACTCTGCGGCGCCTTGAGCTTGTAGTTGATAGCTGCGAGTTATTTGTGGCTGTCCGAGTCATTCTAGGAAGCGTGCTTATTTGTCTGCCCGCCTCTTCATCTTGTGCGCCGAATCTGATTCGGGCTTCGGGTCTAGGTTGGACGTGAAAGATTTCATCGTCACGATCCTCGAGTGAGGTAGGCGCGGATTTTTCGTCCATGTTATTGATCGTCAGAGTATCGTAGTGGTAGTATTAGAGAGAAGTAGCTGACCAAAGGTTTCGCAGATGTGTTGTTCTTAGAGAAATGTCTTGCTAATGCGAAACTGCCACTTGAGTGGGTATGAAAGTACAGTTGCAAACCAGAAGAGTTCTTGGAGTCGTATCACTTGTTGGTCGTTCAACGATAAAAATAAGTGAATATGGGGAGAAGAGTGGAAGAAATCGATGCTACCAGAAACAGAAACGGTTTGGGGATATCAAGCAACCTTCCCAACGACTTCGAATGATTGAACTTTAGAGGGAGGCCAACAACAACTTTAAGTAGATCAAAAGAGCAAGCACCAAAAGACTTGTGAGATACAGCAACAAACAAACTCGAGTAGGTATGGCAAGCAGATGGGGCAGTGCCAAATGATTTTCTGTTCCCAAAAGACTAGTGAATGGATACAGACCTACCTTGTCCCAATTTTTTATACAGAAAAAATGAATTGTCCTACCAGAAGTTGTGGCGTAAGCGTGGGAGCATATACAAAATTTCTGATTGTTGTGTATATCGCGCGGAAGAATTTCGCATCTCGTGAGAATGATATAGATGAGTGGGTAGTAGCACAAGCTGTTTCCATCATACAGCTACCTACATACGATTCCATTTCACTTGCATTCCCGAAGCCAAAGCCGAATGCGGTCTAGATCTGTCACTTCAAGGCGCATCTGGAAGCCCGTCAATCTTGACATGAATGTAATAAAATTGAAACCACCCATGCAAGTGGTGGCCAATCTCTGCATTTTAGACGTTGTATCAAATCGCTCATAGAAAAATTGAATTCAATCGTTGTGAAACTGTCATAAATGTGGTCTTTGTGGTGAAAATTCGATCCAAGTCCGCTGGTCAACGTTAGGTTAGCTGCGAAAATGATATCTGGGAAATAAATCCCTCATGGAACGAACAGGGCCTCCTTGCTCGATTGATTGTTTGTTAAGAAGATACCACGAGGAATTCGATTGGTTGCTTTCATTGTATGATATAAAGGATACTGCTAATAGTTATGTCGTAGGACACACCGAGATTTTAATTTCAAGTTCTCAAAATATATATCAAGTTGTGTAGTAATCATTGAAGATATATTTAAAAACAGTCTGTCAAGAAGGACGTTTGCGGGGCGCTTTCCCTTGTCATTCGCGTTCAAATCAAGCTTTGTGAGAGAGCACGTTTTAAGCTCGAGTAAATTGCTGGGGTTCTGGGTTGGCACGGTCGGTGGGTAAATTCCATGTGGCTGTAATAAATTGTAAATGCCATATCAAGGGCAAAGCAGATTGACATGTCGAATCCCGTGTACTAGGTTCTTGGTACGTAGGCTCGTAGGTAGGTAGGTAGTCCTCGTTGTTAGCAGTGCACTCTTCTCCCACATCTAACAAGTCGTAAATTCCCCCCTGCTATCGAAGTCTCCTTGAATTGACAAATTAAATAGTCAAACTTTCGTTATCGGATTACCAGATAGATTGGCTCCAATTAAGACACGGAATGTAAAAGTCGACAATATTTACCTAGTAGCTGAAAAACATTGCAGGATCAAAACAATTGAGACAATTTCCCACAACAAGGTGCTCCTTTTTTTATACAAAAAAAGAAAAATTAATTTTTTGGGCCCATCTTCAATGGTCTCCATCTTATCAATTTTTGGGAACTCAAAAGCTTTCGACGTACCCATTGAAGTTAAATTTATAGCCCAGAAGAAGTTGTTGAAATTATCTGGTGTGAGTTTGTTCTCGCGTGTACACACAAAAGCGCTCCACGAAGTACTACCACTCTAGGTACAGCCAGCGTGGGAAATTCTACGTTTGTAGTAGTTCCTAATCTCCGTGTTGATGTACAACATCAAGTACAACCAGGAGTCTTACTAACAGCCTCGCGTAAGATGTCAAGTTACTCTTGGTTTCATTCGCGTCGATTTTTCGTAAGGCTGGATCTTGGCCACAGTTTTGATGATGGTCATGTTACCAAAGATCTGTCACGAGTTCTGAAAGCTACCAACTTTTTCTGTTGGTCTGGCGTGGGGTTCGAGATCTGCGTCATTTATGTCTGTGGGCACAGCATTTGGTGCCTCTCGAGTAGCAAATGATGATGTGCCACCGCCCCTTTCGCTATCGTGACAGGACCTACCAGTTACCCCATTTTTCTGCAGCTTCTTCACCATTCGTCGATGGGCGCGGGTTGTAGTATGCACTTGCCATTGACCTTCTGTCATAACGACGATATGACATATTTCACATTTCTTTGGCACCCAACGGGCTTTGCTCTGGGAGTGTTGCAAAGGCTTTTCGGGATTTAGAAATTCACCGGCTAGAGCTGACATTTTACTTGGTGACGGCAGCTTGCTGCCAAGAAGAAAGTCTTGGGTAATACCAACAGCAGGGCCTGACACATTCTCCAACCATGATGATACATCTGTTCCATCGAGGAGATATAATCTATCGAGGGCGTTCATCTGAACAAGACTTGGTATCAATTTCAGACTGATCCATCGAATTTGTCTTTTCGCATATTGTCGGGTGGCTGCCTTCATTTTTTCTAGCGAATCATCGCGGAGGGCATCTAGCTTTTTTGGATCTCTGTCCTCCTGCTCAAGGGCGCGTAAGTACAGCTCAAATTCCTTCCAGCCGATAGAGGCCCATATTCCACGAGAAAGATCAAGATCAGTACCACCACGAATGTATTCTTGGCGAATTGTCTCCATAGACTTGACTTCATCCAATAAGCCAACGTCAATCATCTTATCGACTCGTTTGTCAAGCCTCGATTTTAGAGTATCTGATTTCGCATGAACCCAAAATAGCAATGGTGAGCCTATGCTGAATGCGTCTGGATGATCCGAGTTACCGTGCGAGGTTGCCTGGGCCATGGCTTTGGTCTCTCTCTGCTCCTTGTAGATATCGGAGGCTTTCTTTCCACTTGTTAAGAATATCTGCAGCGACGTTTGAATCTTGCGCCGGTCATTAGGATGCCACTGCGCAGCCATGATAGGATCAACTTCCCTCAATCGATCCAATATTTGTTCTGTGGGTGCATCGAGTATTGGGAATTGTTTGGATATTTCTTCTATGGAGAGTTGTTCATTATCCTGCCCTTCCCCAGAACCTTTCCCGGAAGAAACGAGCTCATGTTCAAATAGAAGAGACTGCGTATAGTAGTGCGTTCCGCCTACTACAATAGGTATTCGTCCCCTAGATCGAATTTCCTGGATTATCTGGCTTGCGCGATCCTTGAATGTCCCCACCGTCCATGTTTCCGCATCCAGGGGAATGAATCCCAGCAAGTGGTGTGGAATACCATTCTGCTCTTCGACAGTGACCTTGTTTGTAATAATAGGTAAACCTTCATACATTTGCACAGCATCACCATTTATTATTTCGCCATTAAATCGTTTTGCGAGGTCGACAGCCAACTGTAGAATGATCAATTAGCCGTCGTTCTCAATGACAAACTTCTAGACCCACTTGTGATTTTCCAGTACCAGTCGCACCGAGAACAAATATCAAAGGATTCTTAGGAGCTGCACGAGCCATTGTTAAAAGCTTCCTATATTTGTTGTGTATTTGGCGTAACATCAGGAAGAACTTATTAATGAAGTGACGGCACCGGGTATAGCCAAAATAATTTGGTATTCTTATTAGTGGGGTTAGCCTTGTCAGCCTAGCCTGCAAGGCTACACCCACATTCGAGCTTAATTGCCCTCCAAGAGCATTTTCAATTACCCAGGTATTGGACCTGAAAGTTGTGAGAACCAAGATGCTCATCTGGAGCCGGTATATGCAGAGGTAGGTAGGTAGCTGACAGAACAAGGAAAATTGTAAAGGGATGGTTGAATAATTGAATATGAATTAATTTGATTGTGCTGTCAAAAGGCTCTCTTTTGCCATACCTGTAAATGCTCAATATGCAGCCCTGAACACCTTGCTAAGAATATCTAACAGCTGAAAATCCCTTACGATACAATGTCCTCAAGAATATTTTCTAATTCCTCCTTTCTGAAAGGTACAAATAGTACTTCTGTCCCTAGAGAATCTTTTCTACTCTCTATCATTTGGTGATCATGAAATCTAAGAAAGGATTAGCTATCATCATATATCGATACGACGACTATAAACTTACTCTTTCAACAACGTTCTGAAATTCATTTCATTACTGCAAATGAACTCCTCAACAGCTTTCTGGTATAGCACCCTGTATTCCACACCAGGCTCACTCTTCCTACTAGCAGCTCCATGTACGCCATCTTCATCGTCGTCATTATGCTCACCTACGCGGTCTTCATCCATAGTTGCAAGTTGTTCCCCTACCAAGACTCTGAAAAGATTCTTTGCATTCTCAGGCAAACTCTTGAGCACAAAGCTTACACCTCCTTTACCCCCTACTTTGCGTCCGCTCCTCCCCAGAAGTTCATGTACTTCATCTACAACGTCGACCTCTACTGTGTAAGGTAGAAAAGTTGTACAATCGTGAAATAGAAAGTTGAAGGCTGAGCGAAGCGAACTATCCCAAAGCAAATGGAATGAAGGGTGATCTACAGACACAACTAGATGTACGTGCGGATGAGAACTCAAACGTGAGAGTATTGTTTGGGATGCAGGCCGACGAAGAGCAGATCCGTCCAGAGAATGTATTATTAAAGTCACATGCTGACTTTTGTCTTCATCAAGTATATTCGTGAGATTTTCAAGCATTTCTGCGGGCTGTGAACCTATTTTCGTGCCATGGCCAGAGATAGAACAGGCTATTGTATTCAAAAGCTCTCGAATTGTGAGATTTTGTACATAACCATTCACCACGACTATTCTCTGCCGAGAATGATCAGTCATGGTGTGATAGATATGTTCAGCAAATTTGAGAAGAAGAGATCTTTTTGAACCCCAACCATAGACACAAATGTTGAAGTCCTGGCCAAGCTCAAATTGCCATTGGTTGAAAGATTTGGCATGAACATCTTGTAGAAAGTTCATATCATCTTCGTGCTGGTCTTTATAGTTCCGAGCAAGACTGAAATATTCTTCGTGATCTAGTAATGCCAGAGAAGATAGATTGGAATTCGCAGTTTTGGACCTCCCTGGTTTGTTTTGAGAGAAGTATAATTCGTGAGGTGTAAGATCCTGAGGTGGTGTCAATGATCTTTGCCGAGCCTTTGTTCCCTTTAATTGCCCCCGTCCACGCTTAGAGGGGGTAGATGGTTGGCGTAGATCTTCCGATACTTGAATTGTATCGTCGTTACCTATCCTAGTTTCGCCATCTTCGTCTGAATCATATATTTGGTTCGCAATGTCCTCTTCCTCGTCATCATTGTCGCTATTGAGGCCTAATACTGTACGTTCAATGAGGGTTCTAGTACTCTTCCTTCTGGCCGATCGATCAATATTGCGTCGAAGGCGTGGAGTTTCATCTGTCCCAGTTATACCTTTGACTTTGATAGGCGTTGCGAATAATTTGCCGCCATGCCGTGAAGACTTGGGAGTAGATTGATTCTGAGCTTTAATTGGGCTTAAGGTAGGACGACTTGGTGACCCATCAGCCTTCGACTGCGATTCTGGTAGCGTAGCATTATTGTTGTTTATATTTATTTCTCTGTCTTCCTCCGAATCTTCTGAGCCGACAATGTTCTCTTTTTCCCCTGTAGGAGATTGACTTCGTGTACTTGCAGTATTGTTGTTTGAAGGAATAACGTCCTCGGATTGGTGATGTACTTCTGCCGATATTCGATTACTTGATCGAGTTCGTTTCACATGAAGGTCTTTGTTGCCTCTTGTTCTTTCCTTCTCGTCTTGTTGTTTTCTTTTCATCGCGAGCTTGAAGGTATGATGTCTATCCGGACAGGCATTTGAATGGAGACAATTTATGTGTTGATTAAGGAATTTATTACCTTGAAGTAGCCTTGATCATCAATTGCCCAATTAGATGTTAAGTCCATCAGTGAATCCCATGTCAGGGCAAGGCTTAAACGCGGGGAATCGCGGTTGCGGCTGTGGTTGCCTGGCACATTCGCGTCCGATCTAATCCTTGTAAGTAAACAAAAAGGGTTCAGGCACTAATTGTACTTTCCGAAGTACGAAGGTTTGTGGATGTACTGTGTGGATGCATTTGATAGTCTTGATAACCAACTTTTCGAATTATTAATTGGTGGAAGATCTATGGACATTGATTGTTCATCAACTTCTTCCAATTTGCTACCTTAATTATGCTCAACTGGTGGTTAGGACGGCCAGATGGTGCCGAGCGCGTTGCAGGTATAAACTTATCATAATTTAAGTATATGGATGTAAAATGCTTACACTTCACAGGCGCAGACCCCGAGATAGATGCACCGGAGACTCCAGCCCCGGTCTTTGCTGCTCGCGCACTCAAAAGTGCCTTCTTTGGTACACCTGGCCTTCCTCAAGACGATACGCTATATGGACTCGAAAAGGAGGACGATCCAATTACAGGCAGAGATAATCGGCAGCCACATTATCTATCAGCTTCCCCAACGAAACCACCAGGAATACTGATGACCCCCGGAACTGCGGCGGCTCGAAGAAAGACCGTGTCTTTCGGGTCAGATGTTGATGATAACGAAGGAAAGGACAGGCCACAGAAAATTGTTGGCAGGGCGCCAACACCAGGGAAAGCCCTCAATTCATGGATCGCCCAACCAGAAGAATTATCACAGCCAAGCAGAAAGACCTCGCTTTTGAAAACTTTAGAAGACTCTCGTGGATCGGACAGTGCATTCAAAAAGCGCAATCAATCTTCTACCTCCTCTTCGACACTATCCAATTCGGCTTTGACTAAGGCGAAGGATGTAAAGACACGAAATGACACGAAGGAACCAAAAAATTCACGATCAAATGATGTGCAGCTAGCAAAAGAATCAATGTCTGGAGTCGACAGTGATGCAGATATTACGATTGACATCAACGATCCTCGGTCCCAGTCTGGCAAATTCTGGAAATCTGAATTCCAAAAATACCACGACGAGGCACAGACTCAGATGAAGAAGCTAGTAGGGTACAAGCAGCTCGCAAAGTCTTATGCGAAGAAAAAAGATGCAGAAGCTCTCGATCTCGCAGAAAAGCTGAAGGAAGAGCAAGCCAAAGTTACCTCGATGGAAAACAATATCACTGAGTTAATGTCGCAGATTGCAGCAGATGGGAAAGCTAAAGGGGATACGTCACCGGCACTCATGAGGGAACTTGCTCGTCAGACTGCCTTGGCTTTTCAATATCGTGTCCAAGTCGAAGAATTTCGCAGAGCTATGGAAGGGGATGGAAGTCTTTCGGCAGCTGTCCCAAGAACTGAATTAAGGAATGCGAAGAACGAATCCAGAGACAAAGCCTCCATCCAAAATGAATTAGAGCAAGCCTTAGAAGCGTTAGCCACCGCCGATAGAACTGTTTCTAAGCTTCAAGGGGAAAACAATAAGCTTTCACAAGATTTGCTACATTCTGAACTGCGGTTTGAGAAGCATACAGAAAGCTGGGAGAAGCGTCTAAAACTCGTAGAAGGACAACGTCAGAAGAAAGAGGATCGCTTAAAGGCTCTCCAAAAAGATTACGATCACATGAAGCAAACGGCCAAGAGTTCAAGACGCGACGCAGAGCAGCTCTTGAGAAAGCGCCATGATCAAGTAGTGGAACTTAAGAAAGAAATTGCATCATTGAAGGGCGAACAATCGACTACAAACGATTTGGAACAGGCTCTTCACATCAAGTCCATCGAATACGATACAATGGTCGATGCATACGAGAAGGAGATAGCCAATTTGAGAGAACTTGTTCGCGGTTCTACCTATGATGAAGTAACAGGATCGGGCTATGACTTGTTCCGAACCAGAAGCCATCCAACTGAGAAGTCACATGCTTTTACAAGTAATATTCCAGTCTTGAGTCATTCCATTGCACGGCCATCCAAAACAGTTGCCTCAACTAAACCTACACATTTTGAAGCACCTACTGATATCACACAACGATCATCACATGCAGCCTTATCTGAGATTACTAATCTCGCATCTACGGAACAATACGCTTTCCAGAAATCGAAGAAGGTTGATTATACTCCTCTCGCCAATCGATATGCGGATCTTTCCCTTGATTTACCAGGTGTGAACTTGCAAGCCGAAGACCCATCATTGCCTCTTCTTCACACACGAACTAGTCGCGAGAGGTGTCTAGACAGCCCCAGACCAAAGATATATAACATTCCCTCAAGTCCTCCTAAAGCTACAGTGTCTCGATCCAGAGCTGTTGACCAGTTGAAGTCAAACAACGAACGTGGGGTACCTCGTCCGACCACTATTGCATCGAGCAGGAGATCCAGTCCATCAAAGTGTGCTTTGCCTCCAGATAGAGTTGCAGCTGCCAAAGCAAGACTAGCCCTGAAGAATGCTGAGAAAAGAAGAGGTCAAGCGTTAGGGACAAACAGCATTCGATAATTCTAGTCCGTTTTAAGTGTTGTTCACATTACAAATTTGGAAGTGGGAATACTGATTCTACTTGAATCCATGTAAAGTATGATTCTTGGCGCTTATTAATGGCAATACCAACGGGACGGCGTTGGCGTTATATTGTGTTAGCAAAATTCGTACCTTGATACCTCGAAGATATATATATTTTCACTTCTCGCATCAATCCGTTGCACTTTTATCAGGACAAGACTTCAAAAAAAAAGATGTGAAATTTGTAATCTACGTCCCTAGACTCAACTAAAATCTGGTATGTCTGTGCCTAAGCTAGTAGCAGATCGATATCTGCACAATTCTTAGAGAATCAAGTCGTGATGTTATTATTGGAGATAGAATGGGACGATAGTATAAAAGGGGTATATTCGCTTACAGTGGCTACACTTCAGCATGATCCCGACCACTGCACGTTAAGTACATATGTGATTGTGAAATTCTTGAAGGGAGATGAATAATAGATAAATCTAAACTTTTGGTTGGAGTTGCCTTCCAATCGGCATATGACATCGTACCCCCAATTCGGCAGACAATTGAAGATTTCGATCGCATTCCACTTATTATTGTTAGCGCCACTTAGGTCCTTGTGATTACTAGGTAGGTATTGATTGCTTATCGTAGAATCTACTCCGTGCCCCTCGCCTCTCGGTGGTTCCGTTCATGACACGGAATAAAAATGGGAACTGCCAACATAGATACTTGAAAGCTCTACCATAGTTGGTACGTACTTGTTTGTGTTAATAAGTTCACCATAGGTAGGTAGGACACATATCGTACATATCGTGCTGCTGAACGAATCCGAAAATCATCAGTTGGGGTTGAATGGTACAGCATCATATCCCGACCGCCCGGCAGACAAGTGGCTAGCTGCTGTTGGTGATCGCACCATACGTATACTTCGTACAAATTATGCCATGCTGCAGTATTGAACTCATCAAAATCATGCGACCTGGTGGACTCGAGTTTTAACTATTTTTGGAGATAAGCGCAAGATGCTCACTCGACTGTACTGAGTATGCTGACCCTTTTTGGAATCCACAATGGTCCAAGGTATTCACTGATTCATTCATTTTGTCATTTTGTCACACAATCCTTGCTCTTTGAAGGCGAGTCGCTGGTGCCCGAAAAATACCGTAGCAAACATTCTGCAGATTACGGAGCAGTAGCGCAACGTACCTTGGGCAAATCAGCCAGCGAAACTTTATTAGTCTCATTAGTCCTTCACTCGGTACAAAACCACACACAACCATACATAACCCTCGACGTTCTACCATCATCCAACATTTCTCTTTTTTGTCTTCGAGGATACTTATAAAACGCCTCTCTCTTCTGGTTCAATCTATACGTCTGAATTCCTGGCCACTCAATACTCACTCAATACTCACTCAATACTCACTCAATACTCACTCAATACTCACTCAATACTCACTCAAAACTCACTCAAAACTCACCACTCAATACTCCACGCACTCAAATCCTCTACTCCCGACATTCTACATTCTACGATACAAAGGTTACAAAGGTCTCACTTTCGACACCCAACCTTGTTGGTCATCCACTCTTAAACAACCTCATCTCCGTCATTCACATTCATTCAGTCTTACTCGAGTGGTTTCTGGTTCAAATCATCCTACTATAACTACCACACTATTTAAACTCGTCTCGACTCTAACAATCCTTTGCAAACATCTACTTCTCAATTTCGATCCATTCCACATTTGAGAGTGCCCGATAAAGAACATCGTCAAAATGTCTGCCGTTGCTGCGAAAAATCGTTTGATGTCCGAGTACAAGGGACTGGCCAAAGAGAAATGGGTCAATATCGAGGTAGGAGACTCTTGCATAAGGGCTGCTCTTCTCGAAACTCACTAACCTTATTGCACAGATGAATGAAGACTCCCTTTTCAAATGGCAAGTTGGTTTGATGGTTGTGAACGATGAGAGCGCTTTCAACGGTGCATACTTTAAGGTGAGAATTCTTCATTTTATTATGTTTTACAGTCACTGATGTCCAACCACAGGCCGAAATGACTTTCACCGACAATTATCCTTACAGCCCTCCTACCTTCAAATTCCTCCGACCTATCCAACACCCTAATATCTATCCCGACGGTAAATTATGTATCTCAATCTTGCACCCACCTGGAGAAGACGAGCAATCCGGAGAATCTGCCAGTGAACGTTGGTCACCTCTACAAGGGGTTGAATCTGTCTTGCGTTCCATCCTTCTGCTCCTTGATGATCCCGAGATCAATTCTCCCGCCAATGTCGATGCTGGGGTTATGTACCGTGATTCTAGGGAAAAATATAACGAGAAAGCTAAAGAGGCTGTTGCCGCTTCGAAGCAGGATATTCCGGCCGGGTTTGAAATGCCGAAAACGCTTGAGACTGCCCCTCCTGCGAAACTTGTAGATGACGACGCGTTCTGGGCCGAGAGTGATGAAGAGGACGACTTTGGCGCCAGCGATAGTTCCGATGAAGAAATGGAGAACGAAGACGAAGAGGAAGAAGATGGCGAGGAACAAGAAGAGGACGATGAAGACATGGAAGATTAAAGGGGGAAGGGTTATCAATTCTGACTCATTCTTGAAGTTCATTGCTTCCCTCGAACCTCCCAAACATTCTCGATACTGGCTACTTTGCTAAAAATTGCCTATGGTCACAACTTGCGATAGAGGGAGGGTCATTTTATTCTATTTTACAATGCATAGCACAGCGGCGGTCCGCTCGGTTTACAAGGGGGGCGCAAAGGACAATGCAAGCATATTTGCATTCCAGGCGTACGTATAACATGCTTTTTACATTGATGGATCTTAGCGCTTTTAGATTATGGGGGAATATGGATTGGGTGTTACGTATTTTGGAAGGCATAATTTGTCTATGGCTTTTGCAGTAGGCAGTAAATAGGGTAAATAGTCGCAGGCAGTGAATAGGAATATTTCAATACAAGATAAGTTCGCAATAACTGGTGTTGATAGTTCATACTGCTTGCAGTTGAGATCCATGTCATCTATTTTCTGCCCGTGCCGGCATGAGGCTTCGCCAATTCAGAGTGATTGCAATCATCCCCTTCTCTGAAATGGTTTGGAGCTTGCGAGACAACCATTGTGCATAGGTTTTGATGAAAGGGTTTTGCATGGCGTAGGGTTTCTAATACGCCAAATCTTATGATTGTGGTAATCTAGCTCAAATATTCTATGAGTATCAGACAATGAACGCTTTGATACTGGATGAAGGGGAGTCACAAGGGGGTTCCCCTTTATGTCTGCACTTCCAATCCCAGAAGTATATAGTTCTAAGGGTTCTAAAACGATGAATGTAGCGCATCCGCAGTAAGCGATGCACTATTGAGAATACTCTCATATATGGGTCGGTACTTCGACGTGATTTCTCTATACGTTTTCTACTCACTACTCATCTAATCCCATAGGGAATGAATGGGTTAGGTTAGTATACTTCTCCAGATTCAAGAAGTCTCGATTAGAATAGGATATGGGAAGTAATACAAACATACTGTGAAGGAAACCTTTGGGAAGCAGGAATATGTAATTGATCATCATCTAGTGCAAGTTTTAGTCTTGTTAGTGAGGGAGCCTAGGTTCTCTAAAACTCTTATACTATTATGATCGTTTAAACTTTGATAGTTTGTGTGTGAGATGGTATGATGGTTCCTTCTTGTTTACTTTACAACTTGAAATGATTCATTCCTTTTTATTATAACAAGATAGAAAGTCGAACTGTTCTTCATATAAAGCTCAACCCTTTGGGCGGGGAAGGGATACAGATATCACTCTTGCCCTTATACTGCAACTGCTCTTTGATAGTTCATGAGAATAGGAGACAGACATCTCAATATATTGTTCAGTCTTGCTATATATAAGGCTGATTTTCCTTCGGGTATATATCTAGGTACCTAGTATTCAAGCAAAGGTCGTTTGAAACCTGTGTATTCAACTTCTTCTCGGAGATGAGCCCTCTTGAGAAACAACTTCTTCTCGTAGTGAATCAGCTCCACTACTACTCTTCATTTCCAGGTTGGGCTTAGTATGATCTACTGCGTGATATTTCTTCGAAGTAAAGGTCCTGGTGGGGTTGATATGAAGCTCGGACGTATATGCTCCCCCAGCCCTAACATCCCCGGATCTCGACCATCAAACAATTCCCATCTTGTTTTGTCAACCTTCTTTAGCAAACTACCCTAAAGTCTACTAGTAGCTGGACCCTGTTTGTCATATTGACAATCCAGCTTATCTATTCAATCATCTCTCTGATTTGCTTGTTTTTGCTTCTTCGTTTTTGCTTTATGACCTGGGGAGAAACCAGAACTTTCAAGAATCTAATAGCTGCAAAGGTCAAAAGTCAAGATCAATTTGAAGCTTGCTACTACTGCGACCATGGCAGCACAACCAGCTGCTCAAGATGTGCAATCCTTTCTGGACATGACTGGACTGACAAACCGACAAGAGGCTATCTTGAGATTAAAGGTGGGGTCCTTCCAGCTAGATAATTTCTACCCAAGTGCGATGCTAACATAGACAGGGCAACAATAACAGTGTTCAGCTAGCAATCAACGAGTACTACGATGATCTTGATCTTGGAAGGAACCCTAATCGAGTCAGTATGAAATCGCACGATGTGGTATATAGTCACTGATTTGATGGTGGCAGTACACTTGGGATGACAGCCAATTCAACAAAGATCGTGATGGAGGTGGTGCGCAACATGGTATTTGTGTGTTCTTTTATTTCGAATCAAATATTTGAAGACTCTTACTAATGATTTTTATTGCTGCAGCTTTTGCAGTTCAAGGCCCAGATGAGTTTCCCGCTTATTCTCATTTCGATAGCACTGCACCCTCCCGGCCACCATCTAGAACTAGTAACAATAAGTCGCCTCTGAGCAAAGCTGTGGATCTCACGACTAATGGTATGTCCTCTTTCAAACCTTCGGTTTGCATATTCTAACACATTATTCGGCAGATTCTACCACTGCCTTTACTCAATATGTCGACAATGATGATACAGAACTTCAGCAGGCGCTTGCTGCTTCTATGGCAGACTCCAGTTTGCCCCCGCAAGAATCTGGTATAGTGGGAACAGATAAACCTTACTTTGGTCCTGCTACAAGATCCGACTATGGAGATAATTGGGCCATGGTTCCTATATCAACCGTCAAGGAAATCTATGAAGACCCAGAACCTCAAGATCGAATGCGAATCTGGGAAGACACAAGACCTACCACACCCGCCTTTCTTAAGCCTTCTGGAGATGCACATAGACTAGCTGCTCTTCTGACCATCTACTACAATATTCCCATCGCCCGTGAGGTATTCCTCAGAAGAGACAGCATCGAGACCTACTATCCATACGAGGCCGGCTGGTGGAGCGGCAGACCAATAGAACACCCGATCGCATCGTTGCAGGAAGATCCCAACTTTGTAGCTGACGATCGACGATTTGGTCAGGAGCTCCAGAAGGTCATGGCTTTCTTAGACAAGACAGAGCGAAGCTACGGCTCTGTGGATGTTATTACCGAACTTCCATATATGCAACAGAACGCTAGGAACGATGTTGAGACAGATTTTTTCCTGTGCTTCAAGAACTTGATGCAGGGCAAGGCACCATTGAAACACATCTTTTCTTCGGCTACTAATGCTCCAGATCCTGACTCTGATGGAAATACCATATTTGCTATATTCGATCTTCATCTTCCCACAAAAGATTCTCTTATCGAGAATCTTTATGATCTTGCAGATGGCGCTCTATGGGATGGTTGTCCTCTTACTCTCGAACACTGGCCCTTCTTGAACCATCTTGGCGACGTCATTTCCTTCAGAATCAAAGGTGACAAGAAGAATGATCAGAAAGCAATCGAAGTGCCAGTAGTATGGTATCCTGATAGATATCTACAGTTCGTATCCGAAGAAACATTAGCTATGCGTAGAGAAAAGCATAATTTGCAGCTAAAAATTCAGGATATTTCTCGCCAAGAGAGGCAATTAAAATGGACCACTCACAACGGAAAAACACTTCTAGTTGAAGATATTATGAAATTGTCACTCAATCATGATCAGAATGAGCTTCCACCCAGCAACAAGAGCATGGATGATCTTACTTCTGAGGTTCCTATGGGTGGATCAAAGAGCGCAGATTTGTCTAAAGGACTCAAAAAATTGATGGATAATGTAAACGCAAAGCTGAAGAGTAAGCCTACACAGTCTGGTCAATGATTATCTAACTAACAGCAATTAGAACTCCAAGATGAAAGAGAAAAAGCCAAAGAAGCCTGGAGAGAGCTTTCGAAGTTGTATACAGACCCCGCCAAGTCTTCTCGGATATTGCACAGATATACTCTTCGTGGCGTAAGCTTGACTAAGGAGACGACATATGTTTGCACCCGTATAGCACCGGATCTCATTGATTTCGCCGCCAGTGAAGAAGAGCGTATTCCTCCTAGTGATGGTCAATGGTGGAGAATGCACTTTAGTACCACGTCTCCCCCTTCAAAAACCGTGGAAGTGAGTATTATGAGAATTCAACTTGTGAAAATTTATTAACATAACAATAGAAAACCACCTTGGAGAAAGTTTTGGAGGACATTAAACTTCAGAATGAGACGGCAATTCTAGTTTATGCTTCTGACGAGGCAATGGAGACGGCTACGCGTTCAACACCACACGAACTTGAGGTATGTTCGTTCCTTTATGTGCCCTTATGATCTTACTAACAATATTTAGTCTTTCATTTTTCACGATAATGTCGCTTTTAGAAAGGAATTACCCAAGGCTCAACCTCCAGTGAATTCTCCTGACGAATCACAACATTCACCAAGATCTCCAGGAAAGCGTAAGCGTGAGCAGAATACATCTACCTCAGCCTACAATGACGAATGGAATGGAGTCGGATCTTCTTCAAACACATCTAGAAACTCAAACACTTCGATGAATGACGAACGAAATGGAGTCAAAAATGAACCCTCGTACACTGACGCATCGTGGGCGATGTCTCAATCGCAGGCTCTACAAACTCGTTACACTCTAAGTGGCCCACTCATTGTGGGTGTCGATCCATTTCCCAACGACACACCACAGGAAATGCAAGAACGTAGTGGTAGCGGCATGTTGCAAAACTTCACTGGCAGTTCTGTCGAGAAAGGTGCGATTAATGATAGCATGGAGATTGAAGATATCGAGACCGATGATATGCAGCGTGAGGAAGAAGACGTCAAATTGCCTACCCGTCAGAAAGATGACGGCACTACAACCAAACGGGTTGGATTTGCTGAGTAGGTTTGGTTGGGCTCGAATGATTTTTTTAGGTCTCTTGCATAGTCGACGAACCAGGATGGATGGATGATATTTTGAAGTGCATATTTTCATTTTGTACATATTGAGAGGCACAATACTCTGGAGGCATAAAATTTGGAGCATGATGCATCAGATATGGATCACATATTCCAGTAGACTAGAGATGTTCGTAGGATACCCAATTGAAGTAATTACAAATGTTAAGATATCTGTGCAACGCATCTTCTTGGCAGGTGTGAAAATATATAATGTGGACTACTAAATAGCATTTGTATTTATTATGAATCGCCATTTCATTCCTCATTTCTCATATTACATTCAACCTCATCAAGGAAGTGTGTTTCTCTTCTTTCCATCCATCCCTCCATCCCAGGACACTCGGGACCTCAGTCCAAATCATGCATGCTTGCTATATCCCGCTCTCACTCCAATTCCGCTAGCTAATATAAACAACAGGAAATCCCTCCCCATACGCCGAAACCCCCAAAAAGCAACGCAAAATCCACCTACAAAATATCTTTCAAAGCCCGCTTTTGCTCCGCCGTCAAACTCGTCGGGAACTTCACATTATATTTTACGATAAAGCTACCCCTCGTGCCTGGTTGCTTGCTCAGGGGCATGCCCAAATCGGGATAGGAATCTGAGGAGCCGGGTTGAGTGGGTCCTCCTTTGTCGAGAGATATGTTTTTACCATCGATGGTTGTGACGGTGCGATTCCAACCTGTTAGGGCTTCTTTGAGATCAAGGTCGACGGTCATGATTAGGTCGTCGCCGTCGCGGGTTAGGTAGGGGTGTTTTTTCTAGTGGGTGGGTTAGTATATTTCTCGTTTGTGGGTAAAACGGGGGAAGCCTTGGTGGGAAAGTAAAACATACCTCTTCAATAACAAAATGTAAATCTTGCTGCCCTCCCTCCTCTTGGTCACCCACACCCTTGAACTTAATCTTGCTTCCCTTCTTCAATCCGGGTTTGATATCCATCTCTAGAATGCGATCGGTAGTCTGTCTCTTGCCCGTTTCCGGATCGAAAGTCTTCCGCTTAATCTTCATCTTCTTATGACAACCCTTGAACAATTCTTCCAAACTCAACGCCAGAGGTTTTTCCACCGTCGTTACCTCAGGCGTCTCCGCCCTCGGTCTCGCTGGTTCCGCTCCTTGGAATGCCGAGCGTGCAGGTCTAGATCGTCCGCCTGCTCCTCCAGGACTAGCGCGAGGCATTCCTCCTCCCATACTTGCGAAAATATCGTCCATTCCATCTGCACCACCTCCTGCTCCTTGGCCTCTCAAAAATTCACTGAAAATCGATTCTGGATTACTGAAACTAAATCCTCCACCGCCTGGCCCGCCGGCGCTGCTGAAATCATAGTGGAATGTCTTTCCTCTGGGCATGCCACCACCCGAGGAACTAAAGCCTTCAAAACCGCCAGGCATGCCTCCTGCGCTTGCATATGGGTTTCCGCCGCTGGTACCGGGCTCGGGTGGTGGGGGACCGCCGCGAAGCATAAATTCTAATCCATATTGGTCGTAAGTTTTGCGCTTTTCGGGATCCGAGAGAATTTCGTAGGCTTGGGATACTTCTTTGAATTTTTCAGCCGAGTCGGGTTTGTCTTTGTTTTTATCAGGGTGGTGCTTTAGGGCCATTGCACTGTTGGTATGTTAGTTTTCATTTTTCTTTGGGTAAGCCGAGAGTAGCGGTGGAGATGATGAATATGAGATGATTATGAAGGAGGGGATCTTGTAATATTGTACATACCGATATGCTTTTTTAATCTCTTGTTGATTGGCAGAAGGCTTGATGCCTAATGCATCGTAAAGTTTTGTTTCTGCTACCATGTTTGCTACTCTTCGAATGTATGTTGCTGTCGAACTATGATTTGAGAAGGGAAGTAAAAAGTCGTGAAGTTGTTAGATGAGCTGTGTCCAACTTCAAAGATCAACAACCAACTACAAAATCTGGTCCAATGAAGATGTTGACTATCGACTATGAGTTGCAAATTGGCTATAGGAAGGCTGGAAAACGGTCGTCCACTAGAATATGAATATATGTCGTCAGTGACCAGGATCGCGAGAAGAAAAAAAAAATCAGCAGACAAAGGACGTATTGTAAAAGACCTCTTAAAGGATTCGAAGGAAGGTTATGTGTTGGGTTTTATGTGCTGGTTTTCCTAGTGGTGGCTGGCGAGTCTGGTTGGATTGATGGATTGGTTGATCTGGTGAGACTTGACGGATAGAAGGAACGACAAATGTAGTTCATTTGTTCTCTCCTCACACGAATACAAGGAAATTGTGAAATGTGAAATTTACATACCACTTTAATAAGATTCTTTTAAAGATCTTGTGATTGTGATTGTGATTGTGATTGTGATTGTGATTGTGAGGTATGAGCTATGAGTTGTATTCACACCCCCCTCCTTAAGTTGTTGGCTAGTTTGGGTATGAGTCCTACTTGTTGTCTTTTCCCCAGATACGTATCTTTTTTCGTGTTGTTGGAAGAAGAGAAGATGTAGAATGGAATTGGAATCCTTTGTTGTTGTCGAGTAAGTATTCAGATGGAATTGAGTTGAGAGATTGAATAGCTATAGGTAATTAATTGGCTAACCAGATGTGTATGTGTATGTGTATGTGTATGTGTACGTGTATGTGTATGTGTATGTGTATGTGTACGTGAATGTGTGAATCGATATCGAAAGGTGTGAATGAGTGTTGGAAGCTTTAAAAGTTTACTATTGATCTACAGCCTTCTACAGTCTATCCCTCCTCAGCGCAAAGGACCTGGTGGACATGGTATCTCTATCTTCCATCAACATCCCTCATCCACCAACAGAATCAAGAATCTTCCATCTTTCCCTCCCCGCCATTCAGAGATTGGGTGGTGACGTTTTTACAGTGGGGGGTTTGGGTGTTTCATACGACAGGGGATGCATCGATAGTAATGGAAGCTTCGAGAACCTTCTACTATGTTGACCATTTCTACTAACAAGGAGATGATAGCAAGGAGATTATAGATTATAGATTATAGATTATAGATTATAGATTATAGATTATAGATTATAGATTATAGATTATAGATTATAGATTATAGATT